>JABFQD010001429.1:0-18413 GCA_022817045.1 Psix sp. ZL-2020 | reverse complement strand
CATTATGAAATTTTCTTTAGTAAAATATAACATTGCATACTTAAATTTAATTACGGAATACAATTTTAAAACTAAAATATCACTTCTTAATAATAATGTTAATTATTAAAAATATATATTTTAAGATAAAAATGATAAAAATGCTTATGTTAAAATAATATAAATCTGCAATAAATATTTCAGGCAACAATGGCAGTTTCTTAATATGAATATGTATAAAGTTGTAACTCAATTTTTGTCAATTCAAAAATCAATTTCCAATCATCGACAAGGTACAGCGAAACTACGTTCTTATAGGTGGGGCCGACGTGGATTTCATAGGTCGGTCGGCACCCTCGAAGACAACTACCTTCGCGCATATGTACACTTAATACATGTACAATATGCCATGCATGCGACATAGCTGCAAATTGATAATCTTCCTCGTTTTAGAATCCCCAACTACGAGCAGACTAACCTCCCTAATAGACTATTCTTCAAAATTTCTAACTAGAGCACACCCCTAACATTTATTGAATAAAATTCTTTGCGTAACGATGTTAGATACATTTTTTGTCCCTTTTAAGATGAAATCATTTATTTCTCCAACTTTATCTCGCGTGTTTTCGAATTACTTACCACGTCTGACTATATTTTGCTTTCTTCTACTTGTTTGGGCTGGAAAACTTTCAGTTGGGGATTCCACGATCAAAATTTTGTTCCCAACAAAAATAGGAGTAAAAACGTTAGCATCGCACATAACCTATAAAAAAATAATGAATTTTTATCGCTCGTAGGAAAATGTTTTCGATGTTACAGCATTTAGTGCTTATAAGCAGTGAGAGCGATTGGTTATAACACAGATTCGGTAAGCTGGATGTTTATGGGGAACATTACTTTCGTTAGTGATAAAAACGACGCGCGGAAAATACGCCATACGCTATCGAGCCGGTCTTTCATTTGTCGATCGCGCATGCAGCGCTTCGCGTACGACGTCAATACGAAAGTAACGCGAATGCAAGATGTGCTACGCGAATGTCATGCAGAGTTTTTATGGAACACTTTTTCTCTTTATGGCGCATGTAAATCTCGCTAATTCCGCGCGTTTTATTAACCGTAAAACACTTCGGCGTAACAGACTCACGAAGAGGTTTTGCCGATGAAGAGATTTCATTTTCTTATCGCGGACCTTTGCAAGAGAAACAAATGCGTCTTCTGGGTCGTTAAGCATCTTTGCGTGTTTATCATTTGTTTCCGTTTTTAATATTCGCGCGATGGCCTCCCCGCGCCACATGAGAAACGTGTGCCTGACACATTCTCCAACTTTTCTTGAAGCTGTCAAGTTCACCCAGCGGCTGTCGTTTTTCACATTTCTCCCTCGATTCAAGAACTCGAAAATTCTCACTTCGCACGTTTAACATTAGCACGCATTACGTACTCCACTTTCCAACACCCCGGACGACCATAATATTTACTGAAACTCAACGCTTCAGAAATTCCCACTTCAATCTTCATTGTCCAATTTTGACCTTGCTATTACATAGAAATTGTATCAAAATATTTACGAGAAATTGCAACGGTGTAATTTTTTAAGATATGTACAATCATTTAAAAAGTTAATAAAAAACTTTATCCATCAAAATATTAAAATCATGTTTGATAAAAATAAAAATTTGTATAAAATAAGCACAAAATGGAATAACCAATTATTTTATTAACTCACTAAAAGAGTTCGAATCTTCTTTTTGAATGTTTATAACATTTCTTTTCATTATATCGTGGATTGTAAAAAAAACTGTTTTGTTTCTCTATCAAATGAGTCATGAATCTTTTAATATGTTTGCCATAAAATTGTTTGTTGATTAAATGAATATAGTAATAATTCATAAAAGCATCACTTAGTTCCATTAATCAGGTCAACAAATCTGATTTTGTTTCTATTACTTAGATCTTTAGAAAATGTTTATAAGGTTTAGTAAATATTAAATAACAATTTTTTAGATTTCTACAATTGTAATATAATTATTATATTTATATCTTTTGATTCTGCTTTGTAATGAGAATTTTTTTTATTTTTACACTGATCAATATGCATATAATTTAAAGACAAAACAGTATAAAAAATAGAATAAATATTACGAATATAGGTAATAATAAAAGTGCACAGTACCCTAAGCACGCATCTCTCATACGTCGGATAGAAAATCAATACCTACGTCTCAGCGGCTCTGAGCCCATTTCCCGTACTGCCGCATCCAGGACTGCCAACGACACGGGCGTTCGCCAAATCGAAAATCTCGTTTCGCGTTCGAGTCTGATATAACACAAGGGAGAAAGCGCTCTGACATTTACAATTTATTTTCCAAAACCAACAAAATCCATAAATAGAGATGCAAAATCAACGCGCACGTCAAAACCAAAAATTATGGGCACTGCGCTTTCTCCGAATTTCATCCTTCTTTTCAATTATTGTGATCCCTCAACCTTTCTCTCTCCAAAATACGAAATTCCATCGATTTATTCGCTGCAAAAGCATGCTCTGTATTTTCAAGATATTCCATTGCTAAAACGAATTTTTATTCATTCTTGTTCTTACCTTTGAGGCAAAAGAAAGCGAAAGAATGATTTGAATAAATGAAATTAGCAAGCAAAAATAGCCCGCGTGAATCTTGATTCTTGTAACACCTGGCGTGCACGTTTGGTAGGAAATATCACTCAAGTACGTTGTTCATCAAGATTGAGGTGTGCTGACACGGTCATTTATTCACATTAAACGCCGTCTGGAATAACATAGCGATGAGTGCACGTAAACCGCGGCGTATAATTAGCCTGCTTTTTATAGTCACTCATTATAATGGCGTGGCGCGCGGTCGACGTTGTTCTAGTGTTCAATAATTAAGTAGAACCTGTTGCGCTTCCCATCCCACCCACGAGCACCACGTACCGAGCATCGTTTTAAAGCGCGAATACAACCCACGCTAGTACTCGCTATGCCAAATTCATTATTCATACCAATTAAACAAACCCCAGCGCTCTTGCACCGTGAATGTACGCGGACGCGCACAATGCGCAATACATTTAGCAAGAAGTTATGACAGTTTATAATATTGATAACAGTTGTAAGCTTTTGCTCCACTGCTGCTACATTGTTGAAAGCTATCATTTTGCATAATTGTATAGCATTTTAAGTGGCGTATCATAAATGAAATCTTGAAATTGAAACAACGATTCTGTTACCTACCAATTAATTCTATAATAAAATTGTTTACTTTGTATCAAAAATAATGAATTTAAAAGCGTATATTTATATTAATAACGTGTCTTTTTATACTTCTTTATTACCGGCTTATTATTTTTGCGTAGAAAAATAAAATGACGTAAAATTTTCAATGACAACATAAGAACATGATGAAATTATATTTGTGTGTGCAACTGTAAATTGTGAAATTTATGACAAAAATATAATACAATTTCATTTCGAAAACTATATATCATAAATGAAAATATTTCCATTCTTGAAGTTGAAGCATCTTCCTTCATTCAAGAGAGGAGTAATTTATTCGGATTCGAATTGTTTTCCTTTTAGTATAAATTCGATTTGCAATTCCGTCATTTACCGAACCCAACTTTGTTAAACAAACGAAATCAGAAATCAGTCCGGCGTATTCGCTGCAAATTTATATACTCGAGGTACCGTTGAAAATAAAAGCTGAATATGTATAAGGTATTGTATATTTATTTGCAAACGCTAGCAAGCCTTATCTGAGACGCTCTACTTGGAACGTATCAATTTGAAAAATAACAACCCAACATGGTATCCTCATTTCTTCACATTTTTCTTCGCCGTATTTTCCTTTGTATCTGTCACTCTTACCTGTGCATATGCAAGCATTTGCCCCCTTCATTCTCTTATCGTGCACATTTTTTGCTCCCATATACTACGCAGATCGCGAAACTCGACTAGAGAATTCCTCTGTTTTTTCTGGTAATGGTCTCGACGTCAGTCGGATACGCGAAATCTTATTTCGCCCGTCCAACCTCTCAAGAAGAAGGCTTTGTGGTTCTTCGTTTTCAATAACGACACGACACGATCTATTGTGCCAAGAATACTGCAGCGATTCCACTTATAAATATATATGATCTTACAACTAACAATACAAAAATGTTAGAGACAGAATAACATCTTTTCTTTTTGTAAGCATATTTCGAAAATATTTCGTGTAACTTTGAACTTAATATCCCTTCTAAATTACTTAACTAAAATCATGAAGATGACTTGAACTGAAATTTTGATTCAAAAATATAATTAAATTTTCGTGCACGTATCTTATTTGTCGAAATAATTCACGCTAAGAAGCCAGAGAGGGAAAGAAATTCGGAGCTTCTTGAAATTTTATGTGAAGAATTACGTCGGCTCATCCGAGTCCTCGTGAACTTTGTCTTTAATATCTGCAGAATCAGGCGAAAAAATGTATACATATATACATAAATATGAAAGGGATTTCGTGCAGTAATACGATACGGGATTCTATGATACGCGCGGGGCGGAGACAGCGAAAGGGTGAGGGTGCAAAAAGCGTCGCCACGGCCATGTATGTCGCAGTAATCTTTCACGGTCTATCTCGCGTCACGTCGCCCACCGCATTTTGCGTACAGTTGCTTCCATAAATTTCACACTCACGATCCCATTTAAGAACGGCGTCGCTCATCAACATCGCGCGATTCGCTGAATTAAGTTGCAGGCCTACATGACAATAACAGCAATAACCACGAATCACAATCATATTTCACGCAAAATAACACCCATTAAAATGTTTTCTTCAACTTTCGGATGTTCATCGAGATGGAAATATTCACATACATCAAGCTCCACATTCTGCGTCTACAGTCGTATGAAATAACGTTTTTCAAATAACAAATTAAATCACATTAGACGGAAGACATATGTAAATATTACGGACACACCGACATCCTTGATATTATTATATACACATATATATTTCCGTATACTCGGTTGAAAAGACTCGAAAAACTTGAACTCGGGGCCGTGAAACTCTCCCGGGATAAAGGATCAAGGATCTCAAATACGATGCACACGTATATCCTTATCTTATATCCTTGAGCCAGCCGGGTTTCGCGGAGGCAGCAGCCATCCTGCCAGCCATCTAGCTAGGCAGCCCCACTTTCTTCACAACCTTCTCCACCGCACACTTACTTTGCCTTCCTTACGTATCATTCCCCTCAAAAACGTCGTTTTCGAAAGCCGTGTCCTGAGTTCCATGCGATGGCGTCTCGCGTCTTCGCCTAATATCAACTACCATCACTCATTTCTTGCTACAGAAACGTATGCGTTTATTTATACGTATACGTCGTCAAGACGTCGTTACGTGTGTCCGTAACATGTGCCACGTTCTCAAGATAACGCCCAAATCCGGCCCAACCGAATAATGACTTTCGTGATAAATGTCCCAGATGTTATTATTTTCTTGCGATCGCTTTGATCCCAAGAATCTGCGCTATTGCAACGCAGTCCTGGTCAGAAACGCTCCCTGGAAACGTGAAATCATGAAAAATTTAAAATCGATAACGCCGATATACCTGAGGGGATATTCGCTTAACACCGAGACATTTTCCCTCTCAAATGTATTCCTTTTGGCTACACAGCATATTCGCACACAGACGCCATCGAATATCACAATACTGTCAATACAGGATGCTACCATCTAACGACGACCGGTTGCTTAATTTTTGGTTTCGCTTCTACACTTCGGAATTTGATCGACAATTTCGCTCGGCTGAAGAATTGAATTGTCAGGATCCTCGAGGCGCAAATATTTAGTCGCGCCATTCGTTTTTCTCCAAATCGACATCTTCTTATGTGAGATAACAAAAATATTAAAAACATTTCTAAGACTATACATATAAGATTTACAAATTCTTGGATGCAAACATTTTTTGATGACGATTGCATTCATATATAAATTGTTCAAATTCTTTTCAATTAATTCAATTATGATCGTTAATATTTATCTTGAAAGAAAAATGATTTTAAATCAATTGCCCCTGTTTATATCAAACCAATTTCAATGTTATATTTTTTTAGCATATTGTAAACAAACATATTTCGCTTTATATGAAAAATCTTTATTGGCACATTCAGTAGGCTAATATTCTGTATTTTTCTAAACTTCAAAATTGAAATGAAAATAAGTGATCGCATTGAAGAAAACGGGGTAAGAACGTCGCGTAAATTTCTCGCAAATACTCGACGCGTAATTCGCTGTCTTCGGCCGAAGTCAAATACCAAAGAAAATTGATCATCATTTAGCGCGAAGCGCGTGCATCTGAACGAGTTCATACATACAGAAGACGCGCCGTCGGCCATATAGTTTGAATTATGCGTTGGCTCGTGTATGTGCAAATGTACTTCGTACGGGAAAAGTGACAAAGTCTTAGCGTATTTCGCCCAACAATTTTCTCACGAGACAAAGTCCTGGCGGTTTCAGCTAGGCCATTGCCTATTCCCGAGCCGGTGTTTCATACATTTCATCTCTCTTTCTTATTCCTTGTCGCACGCTGGCTTATCTCTTCTTCTTTCTGGAATAGTAAGTTAAGTAAGAGATGGCTTACTACCGACTCTGGCTTCTATTTTGCGCTCCCTTTATTCACAGTTCTTTTGCTCAAGTCAAATAAAATAGCTAGCTCATATTATTTCCGTTGGAGTTCAGATGGTTTGCTACTTCTGTTACACTCGGCATTCGCATTGCGTGATACAATCAATTTGACCATGTAATAACCTGTAAACTAGACATGAATTATATTAACGAATTATAGAAACAGTGATACGAGGTCGTAAACCGATCGAATGTAAATTGCTTAAATAGCAGCCACTGTACTTCAGCTTTTGTTGAAAAACTTAGGTAGCATAGAAATTATGATGTAGCGTTTGAAGTCGTAAAGTAAAGAAGGAAAAGACCAAAAAGGTCGCGTGCAATTGTTCGAAAGTCAGTCTGCGAAATTCAAGACAGCGTAGAAATAAAATAGTAAAATTGGAGGAATAAAAGAAAGAAGGAATAAATGGAAAATTTGAGCTGTTAAACGTAGCCTTATATGCAGGCGAACGCAAAGACGGCAGTCAACGCGAGAAATCAAGTGTGGCGGAGATTTGCATGCGAGTCGAATATAAGCCGAGTGGCTGAATATCCTTAGGAGTAGAAAGGGTATAAGTATTTCATATAATACTGCATCGCGTATAAGAAGAAAAAGGGGCGAGAGTAGAGCGAGAAAAGGATAAGCGTCTATTTATCTCTATCGTACTTCTCCTATCGCGCCCGGACCTTGTATTTTACAAGACGAAGGGTAGGAAAGTAACCCTCTTAGATTCTGCTGAGTAGAGCGCATAGCACACCATGTCGGAAATATCTCTGTGAATAGCATCGGGTATAACTGGATGACGTCGTTGCCGGAAGATGGTTTGGAATATACGAATGTATGCATGAGTCGCGCATCGCAATGTTCAATAATAATATAAATATAGTTGGGATCTCGCGTTGTGGTTACGACACCAACAGCCAATGTGCTCCACTAGTTGAATGAACGGCTTTCTATTTGAAGAAACAAAATTTACAATTACACTCTTCATACTGCTTCCTGCTTATTTCAATTTATATCCACACTATCTCCTTCTCTTCAGCGTATAATTTTCTTCTTTTCAAAATTACTTTCAATGACGAAAGAAAATTTCGAAATACGTCATCGTATTTCGTCGATTTGATCACTTTATTATCATTAATATGTCTCAAATACTATGATTATTATGTTTTCAAAGCAAGATGTTTATGAAAAGCACACAAAATATCAATCTGATAGCTTTGTTGGTCAATGTAGTAAAAATTATGGCCCAAACTTGATTCTGTATTGGAAATGGTACGATATTGGCAACGGCGCACAGATATGTAGAATTAGACTCGCGTTAGCTGGCGCTTGCTCGTGAATCTGGCGTGTTCCATTTCGCCGAAATCATCCATAGTGCTGCATAGCATAGGAAGCAGAATAAAGATGTCGGGGTGCCGGCAAGCTGCGACTGACGGCTACATTTATACGTTTCGCGGATTTTCCATATCGAGATTTGTCGATTGCAGAAGGAACGAAAACGGAACGTGGAGTCGTAGCTGCTTCTTACGAGTGGAATTGTGCAAATAACGCTGCCGAGGATTTGTATCTGTCAGAAATTGGCACGACCTCAGCTACGTGCTGTTAACCGAGCATAATTCAAATGCGCCACTAATTAGGATACCATTTTCGGCCTCACCACGTAATCTAAAAATTGGCCTTGATATTTGAACACTTGCCACGTTTGAGTTGGTAATAACACGAGTTTAGTCTCAACAAACACTACTAGTATAAATTTTTGCAATGAGGACATCCGACGTGATCGGTGTACCAAGACCTACTAACCCTTTCCAATTTACACAGGGTTGGGTAGCGAAAGCTTGAGCTACCTGAGAGCAACATCAGATTTTTCCGTGGGGGTAATGCTTTCGCTTCGTTGGAACGTAAGATGATGACTGTCTTTAGATCTCATCGAATTGATCTATAACATGAAACCCTAGACTAGTTTGACAAAGGATAAAGAACAGCAAATATAGTACCATCCAGGATCTAAAAAGATCGAGTGATTTAATTGGCTGTGGTTGAATAGACTCATTCGATCGTCGAACATCCCGTTTGCCCTTTTAACTTTTAGCCTTGTGAAACGGCTAAATATATTTGCAAATATGTATAAGTTCAGGGTGATCCAAGCCACTCTCTGCTGTGCAGCTTGGCCCATATCTTTGCGCAGTGAATAATCAGATATATAGAATACGGAGTGTAACAACCACTGTCCATACAGGCAGTATGTAAATCACTGACTAGCTCTGCGCATACATATTTGAATGCGCATGTATGCAGCGTACCTTACTACCTACCAACCTATCTGTCTAGCAAGCTACCTACCGACCTACCACATGCATGCGTTCTATTATGCTTTCATGTCTAGGACGCTCTTTGGCATATTTGCATGACAATATTATGTTGCTTTCGACATATGCAAAACTGTGACTTCTTTTTTTGGAAATTACACAAGAACAGAAGTTTTACACTGACTGCAGTTGTTATGTAATCTTGAAAGACGCAATAATAAGACACATGATGTATCAATTTATGAAAGGTCATACTTGGTATCGGTGGAAATTCGAATGAAACCGTTGAGACTCCCAGGTACAGCTTGTATGCAAATTAGCTGTCGCGACCATGTGTTTGAAGCTAGTCAGGTATCCGCGTGGCTATTGAAATTGGAGGTCGAGAAAACGGGGTGAGTGCGACAAAGATGGATGCACGTTTTGTTCCTTTAACACTGTCAATCACTCCCCGAATCATCCATGTTGAATAATCCCGACTGAAAATTGCAAGGGGTAGGTAGGCCGTCAGCAGACAGAGATGGAGGCAGACGAGAAACTCGGGCAAACTAGTCGATGCAAATTTGCCTGGCAGAGGTAAAGCACGGTACGTAAAGCTGTAAGCTCGGGCTGCTCGCGGCCAGAATTTTGATTTGCATAAGTGTCCAAACAGCTGCTAGCAAGAAACACGTGTTCCAACATTTGATTAACAAACCCTAGAACCGTTGACACTGTATACTAGTTGTTCTTACTTTGTTACAAAAATCTATCTTCAAATAACCCATAAATATATCATGTTAAGAATAATTCAACGTAAGATCAGCCAATTTTTCAGATAAACATGTTTTTATATAAAGGGTCGGGCCGGAGTAAGAAATGGAAATTTTCAATTTGGGAAAAGTGTCCGAATGTATGCCGAGAACGCGCTTAGGACGTGAGGAGCAAGGAAGCAAGATATGTATTATACGAATAGGGATTGAGTGAGTATAAGTATAAAGGTGGCGGTAGTATTATGGGGGAGGAGGGGGAGTATGTGTGTGACGTGTGTGGCAGCCATTACGAAGAACCGAGAGTGGTTGCCAGGCAACGCCTTTCTAGCTCCACATACTCATACCACCCTCGACCAGCCCCCAAAATCTCTTGGGTATATATCTCGTTGTAATATCGGCAACGTTTGTCAACCATGGCTTCTTGATAACTCCAACAATTTTGCGCTAAATGTTGAATTTCGTCACAATCGTTCTGGCGATCTCTAAATTACTCGCATCAACTCGTTCCAGCACTTCTTTAGGTCCGATCCGATTTCAAAAAGTCAATCGCATTTTAGCATTTGTAATCACAAATATATTGCTTTTCTAATTAAAATGAAAAAAAGAATATCTGTCATCCTCTTCGTTATTCACCCTCCGTTTGATCGCAGCCGACATCAAGAGACTTAAGTTTCATACACATTTCGTTTTTATCTTTTTTTCCTTTATACATTGTTTTCAGCTAAGAGTTAAAGGCTTATGTCGTTTATTAATAAGTGAAATTCTTTTTCTTATTATTTTATAGTATAAGTTTTTGAAATTCATTTTTAAATTAAAAATACTTCAAATCGTTTAAAACACCGTTATTCTAAAGTAAATATGAATTTTGAATCTAATATTCAGATGTATGAAAGAAATTAATGTTTCAAATCCCATAGTACGAGTTTCAATAAAGTACTCGGATATTTGGACGGTTAAGCACATCCTAATAACGCATGAAATCCCGCTTCGATGAAATACTCAAAATCTCACTTTTGGATTGCAAATCGTATTGGTTCGTATTGATGATGTCAAATTGGGTGTAACATTCGACTGTTGACTCGTAGCATCGTTTAAATCCATAGGTGCTCTGGATATACATGTGGCTACGATTCACCTACAAGGTACGATGCACCTCTCATGTAGAAAAAGATACGTAGCGATGATGGGTCGATAAACATCCAAGTATTGTGCAATCAACCGCCTATTTGGTGTCATTGTGACGACAGTTAGGCATGTAGCTTGGGCTAACTTTCTCATCCTTCTATTTTTTTCCGATGTGAATCTGCCGGTATTGTGTTCAACCCTTACACAATCATGTTTCAAGGGCTACCCGAGGGACTCACTAGCTGAAATTCTACCTGCGATTCTAATCCACGATCAGCTAAAACGGAAGCGGATGTGGCTATACTCGTACAACTTCTAACCACAGGATTTCTCTAGTTTAGATTTCGCTTTTGTTTTTTTTACACTACCTTGTTTTCAGACTTTTAATTTCAGAAGAATTAATTGCGCACCGTGAGAAATTAAAATTCATCGGATTTGATAAAAAATCGATTTACTGACAAAATAATAATAGATAGATAATAATACAATAATAAATATTTGCTTCGTAGTATATATTCAATATTAAATAATTAGTTTACATTTTTAAAAATACAATGATGTAAACTAAATCTTAGACATCATATAAAGGACGGATAAAAAAATTCAAATTATGGTAACTTTATTTTTGATTATGATTCATTTTTGACCTCATTCTGAGAAATCTGTTTGCTGTAAAAAATGTATACAATTTAAAGCATTTACACACAACTTAAACCATGACTTCACATCTACCTGCTGTCACGAGTGTGAAAAACTTTTTAAGGGGCTGATGGAGTCCCTCAACTCGTTTACCTTTTTTTGGTTGGACCCCACAAGCAGCTTCGTCCTTTAATACGGCGTTATATTGATCTCCTTTATTGATGATATTTGTGCGACAACCAGCCCATTTATAGTACATTAAACAAAACCTTTCGTGTCTCAGGTAATAAGAGGAACATTACACACAAGGTGCTAATGAATCATAGCTTCATTATCACGCTAATATGTATATAATGTTCTAAAAAAGATCAGATATGCTAAAATATATAGTTTGAAATCTTCGAATGATTTTATATCAATAAATTATCTTTTTTTCTACAAATATTGAATGCCGAACGGTATTCTATTAATATTCGAATTCTGTTGGTACATAAAACGTTTTCTCTGGCTGTTTATTGACTGACGTATAATTTGTAAAAATATGGAAAAATGTTCGTCGCAGGTAAAGTCTATTATCGAAATTTCAATATGCTTTACACTAATGCTTGCACAGGAGTGTAGATCCGAAAATGGTACTTTTCGTGCTAGAAGCGGATATTTAATAACGAGACGCGCACACGACCGGATATGCCGGTGTCGGCCATATATTCGAGTGAGCCGAAGAGAGCGGCTATATTTTGCAAGAAGATATTTCCAATTTGTCTTCGCGCACAAAGTGGTGCGCGACTTCGCAAGGACGTTGCATAGAAAAGAGCGAGAGCGAAAGAAGGAAAAATAAACTGCGCAATCAGAGATGGAGTCGGAGAAACGAAGAAGAGAAGCGCAACGAGGAGCCAGATAAATAGGGAGAAAAACGGTTTGATAATGGTAGAAAATCCGTTGACTGAATTGAAGCTAGACGTCGTGAAATTGAACAACGTGTGTAATACATACGCAATGCACTATCACATACACAATTGTATATGCAGATGTCGATATATTATTATATAGCGACTCTGTCCTGTATAATACGCATTATACTTAATTCTGCTCCTCCCTCGTATGAATCCTTGAAAAAATCATTCGCCACATTACGTAACAGTCTCCACTTGATTTCCTTTTATTATCGCTTGGCATTTGAACTTATTTTTCTGATATGAGGATTTTCAATTTAGAACTACTTTGTAGCTAGAGTTCTAGAAATTATAACTGCTCATTACTTATTAAATATTAAAATAGTGAATAACTTCACCGGACAATAAATTTTAGGATAACTTAGTTAATTTCTCTAGATGTAATTCTTGATGAAACAGTTAAAGTTAGAACTTTAAAAATATAAAAACATAGTTTTATTGACTGAATAATACAATTTTTTTTTCTTAGATTCTATTAATTCGAATAATGTGAGAAATATGCAAATTTATGTGTTTTTCGTTCAAATAAAGCAAAATAAAATGAGAATGTGATATATACTTTTAAGTTTAAAAAATTATGAATTACTTATCTACAATAATTGACAAAAGTAAAAATTAATAACAATTATATTATAACTTTCAAGCTCTTGTTATTTTTTTTTTATTTTCTTTTTATTTTTTTTCTATTATTATTATTATTATTTTTAGTGCAGTCTCGTTTTTTAATTCTTACATTAAATAGCAATTTAAAATTGATTATACAAATTTGAAGAATCCTGGCTATTTTACATTCACAAAACTGGAAGATTTTAAAACTATGACAAAAATGAATTTCATGAAACTTGGTAAACATTTTTAACAAAGTGAACATTAATCTTATCCCGTAGGTCGAGGTCGAATGAGATTTTTCTTTGTCGCAAAACTTAGTTGAATCTTTGCAGAAGTCTGCACGACCTCGAAACTTAGTACGGTGATGATCGACTTTTACGCACAGTACAAAAAACTTTTTAAACTGATTTTCGAGACACTTTCTTTCATCGTAAATAGTTTAAATGAACTATATACGAAATTTTCGTTTTCATTCATTGTGAAAGTTTGTCTTTTACATTAAAATCAAGAAAAAATTGTCCATTGAAAAATATTCAAAAAGAAAGTCAAAAAGAAGTAAACACTTGTCAACGCAATATGACATTATTCAAAAATAATATCAAGAGTGAAATAAATATCATTAGCTCCATTGTAAAAAAGAAAATCAGATGCGGTGTATTATGCTTAAGTGAAGGTACTCGACGTAAATTAAATATTTACGCTACTTTAGAATCCAGGTACCGACCGTTGTGATTCTGCGCGGCCCTATTGTCGACGGTGGCACATCCCTGTGTTTGAAAAATACCATCCCATACAAAGTTTTTAACCTCTCATAATACATGCGGAGGTGCGTCTCACTCTAGCTCATCGCGTACGGATAGAAAATGCTTCACAAAAACGTGTGTAATCAAAATTTATTACCAAGTTACACGCGTCATGGTGCGTAAGCAGGGCGAAGCGCAGTCCTTGCTGCGCTCCTATAGCGATCCGAAAGCCCGTAAAATGCATACGATTACATTCGTTGCCGAGAACTATGACCTTTTGTTGCGCGTCATTCAAAGGGTTCCGCGGGCCACATCATTCGCACCTTCATAAATCAGGCGCCGTTCTTTGGGATTGTCACGTCAGATCTGAACCAATTTGAAATATTTGGTATAAATGCAAATGTTCAGAGAACACAAAAACCGTACATTTTTTAGTTAGTTTTGCATTTTCTTTTAATATTTAAATTGAAGATTATGAAATCTACATTTCTATTTTATTTCTTCAAAACAGTGCAGAAGAGTATGGAAGTTTTGAAGTTACTGACTACTGGCAATGCTGCAAATGTTTGCGAGTTTTATTACTTTATTAAAATTCATTTGTTTCGTAAACAAGCATATTACCAGATTTTACGTTAAGATAGAAAGAGAAGTAACAACTTGTTGCTTAATAACGATAGGATAGCGGCCAGTTGCCTGTGCCCGAATAACCGCGCGTGCGCTTTGTGAGATTCATTAATCACGAAACTTGGATTAGGGTATATTCAGCGGCTTTTTTTAATAGTCAGACTAATGGTACCTACAGGTAGCAATAAATCATCAATTAATTTTTTAAACCCTGTTAAATGAGTGTAATGGAAAATATGATTAGGATTCAATCGACTAGTCTCACAATAACAAGTATATTTAACGGACATATATATAGGTATTGCTAAAGATGAACGAATTTTAATGACGAATGGATCAGTGTCAATATTATATATTTCGAATATATTTAATGATAAATATAATTATATAAACTGTAATTATACTATGATTTCGAATATTTATACTGAATAGTTTTTAAGTAATTTTACAATAAGTGTGTACAAGGGCTACAACAGAGATTGAGGTTTTAGCGAAAATGGTTATCATAACATCAAATATTTGATTAACATGGCATTATTTTATAGTTTTAATAGAAAACATATTTTCATTTTTCAAGAAAGATAGGTTATATGTATCCAGATGATATTCTTTAATATTAAATAATTTTATCACTCGCGTATACAGCGGAATTTTGTACTGAAGATTAAAGTACGATTATACATACAAATCGTTTCACTTTACTAAGAAAAAGTTATATTAAATATTTCAAATGAAGTAGCCTCTTCACGAGTTAATAAACCGATATATTATAAACTATTTTTATAAGTTATTATTTAAGTATTTATTGAAATAGAAGTGAAAACATTCATACAAGCTAAATATCTATTTATTATATTATTTTTATAACTTAATTGAATATTTCAGCATATATAAATATGTATGAACAAAAAAAAAGTTAAAAAAATTGTGACATTATAAAAGTTCGAATAAACTGAATTAATTAATCATTCCTTTTGGAATATTACCTTTATCATTAATAAAAGCCGAATGAATCATACTGAATGAATTCTTGACAAAATATTTTAAATTGACTTTGGTTGTCCCTACTTTTTTGCTCCATGTAAACATGAATGTGTTTTTTTTTACAAAACTATGCTTCATGGAAGTTATACGGATTGATTCTTGTACCTATTCTTTTCGTTTGTGAGGTAAAATCAATTATCAATAAAATGTGGATTTAATTACAAAATGTAATAATTAATAAATAAATTAAAATAACAATTAATAATAATTAAATAAAAAAAGTAAAGGTATAAAATTGGAATAAAAAAAATTTGAAATAAAAATATTTTGAACAAGTGTGAATAAAACTTTCTAATGATGTTGACCCCTCATTTACTTCATCGTATTAATTAGCATAAAACTACATCATTCGTAAAAATGGCAATGTCCCGTACGTAAAAAGCAGACAAGTCAGCAGACGGACGTAAAATTTGAAGGATAAGATCTCATGCATAGCACAGACGGAAACCGAATCAAGGGGTTGAGCGCGCCATGTGTGGAACGAGTCGCGAAAGCCGCCGGCAAGGAAGTAACAGAAGAACAAGTGGAGACTCTTATTTCGTACATCGTCCGACAAGTTTGACGCAATCGCGATGACATAAAATCTTTGGCAAAAATTGAATCTGTGATTGATCAAGCATTTGACCCGAATCAAGACAGACTTGGAGCGCAATTACGCAAATTCTTTGAAACTCGATCTCGGGCGGCGTCTCGAAAGAACGGGTAACCTGAGCTGCTATCAGGTTCCATTCGGCGGCAGTTTATGCGATTACGCGAACTAGAAATCTGTGTTCACGAAACGAAGCCTGGTACTGTTAGTAGAAGCACATATGGCTTGGTTTTGTTTCGCCGTTGGTTAGCGCGCTGATGGGAGTTAGTTAGCATCCGTACGTATGCAAAGACTCGAGCGTGCAGGTAGAGAATATTTATGTACGGTTGGGACACCCCTTTCTGTCTATAAAAAGACGAGGAAAAACAGTGGCACAGGGGTTTGCCACTACGGCCTCGCTAACTTTTTTTAGATAGTAAAAAATATGATAATCTATGCTTCAGTGGAAGAGAAAAATATAATTCATTATTCTGCGCCGCGCTGTACAAAGAATACATAGGCTGCGACAACCGGTCGCCCTATGCTAGGATCCCGCCTGCTCCTAGCTGACAAAAGGGGTAAAAAGGTCCGCTATCAGACAGAAGGGTAAGCACACCAAGTATCGAGATGTTCAGCTATATTTCATCTTAATTCCACTTTTGCTTTCTTACTTTCATGAGGATCCGAAGAGGTGAAATCCCCGCTAAGCGATAGCTAAGGGTTCATTCATTACGGCCGTTTTTCACCTTTTGCGGCATTCAATGGATACTTTTAATGCTTAAACTGAAAAATCGCGATTCCGGATGATAAACTAATCACGTTATTGATCGAAATTCAATAATAATTTATTGAAATAATCAAATAAAATGTTTGACTAATAGTTTTATCTAGTACTAATCAAATGTTTTCTTACGTGATTTATTATACATTAGGATTAGGAAACAAAATTTTAAAAATATTGCAAAAAATTAGAAATATGCTTTGTGTTTATAATCTTATATATTTATATATATTGTTTAATATCCCGATATATAAAATTAACAGGTGTAATAAAGAACAATGTATCATGAACTAAATATTTACATTTCATTAGCATATGGGAATTTTTTATTTTGAATACATGCATATTATACTGGTTTACATATGAATTTCAAATGAATCTTAGGTTTAACGCCTGAGTTAATTAATAAAATGTCTAAAGTTATCTTCGTTTTTACTACCAGTAGAAAAACAGTATGTAACTTATATGAAATTTCTTCTAGATTGGAATTATATAATAATTTTCCAATGATAGTTGTAATTGGATGATGTTAAAATTTTAAATGAACCACATTTTTCACAAATCTAGAATTTTGGTATGATTTATATATTTTTGCATAATATTATTATGACGAAACATACTGAAAGAATTCAAATTATTTTTTATATTTTATTCTTTATTCAGTTAAATTGTACTCATCATAAATGAAAAAATGGAAACGTCGTAAAGATATTGTAAATTGTTAAAGTTTAACTATTTTTCATGAACGTTCTTCGACATGAACATTTGGAATGAATAAATAATTCTTTGAAAATTCTTTTTTAAATAATATATTTTTTTATAAATCAAAGATAATTATTTTATTTTTAGACAAAAATATGATAAATTATAATAAAAACATGAAAGAAACATATTTTTTATAATAACATAATAAAAATTCTGAAACGAATATATTAGAATTATTATTTATTCATGATGTAAATAAAGAAATGGTTTCAGCAAATATAATCAAGACATAAGGTTGATTTTGATTCCAATTATGATTATCTGATTACGCGATCTTGAATATTGGATATAAATGACGCATGTAAAAGTAGCTTTACTTTATTACAATAAATGTGCGTTTGTCATGGCATTTAAATCGAGTTTAAGTTAATGCAAATTAGAAATATCACATAAACTAATTGTTACTTTTATTATTTAATATAAAATGCAAGAATTCCATTTGAAATACAAAATGAAATTATAAAATAAAAAAAAAATTACAAGCTTAAAATTTGTAATCGTTCTAGTTATTAAATATAATTTATTTCATATTTTTGTTTGGTTTCTCATTTTAGCTTAGTAATATGAATAACTTATCATTTACATTATTTATAATAAATAATGATAAAATTATTTAAAATATATTATACTTATTGAAGTTAATATATTAATGATCATGTGATCATTCATCATCATCTATTACATCATAAATGATCTAATAGATGTGACTAGTTATTATTCTCACGCTTCTGCCAATTATTTTTAACAAATATCCAGGATATTATATTTCGTATTCAGATTATTTTTCAAACCTTTGAACATTTTTGTTAACTGCTTATATTATTTTTTATTTTCAATTGTGTTATATTAATTTTCAAACGATTATCAATATTAT
>JABFQD010001428.1:0-18415 GCA_022817045.1 Psix sp. ZL-2020 | reverse complement strand
AATATTCACACAAAAATTTTAATAGTTTTAATTATTTCTGATAATCATCCTGCTTTATACTCTTGTTGTCGGACATAAAAAACTTCTTTCCTCTTAAATTCTACGAAGACTAAAAGCAAAAAAGTTGTTTCTCTTTTTTGCCCTTGTTTTCGGTATCAATAATACTGTTGTATATTCGGGTACCAACATTTTTGTTAAGAAATGTATTATCTTTCTACTTATCCAGCGCCATATTTATGGAAATGAATTTGCTCAGAATTTCACGCATATCTTTTTCTACGTATAATATGTTCGTCTCTTGTTTTCGACTATTCATTATTTAGTGGGTAAATTCTGCAGTCCTGATTCTCATCTTATCTTTGTTTGTTACATGCTTTAATATTTATCGTTCCAACGAACATGCCAGTTTCTAGACTGAATTGTGCACTATTATTATAATACGTGGGAATTTAGTAAAAAAAATTCCAAACATTTTTCGCCGAATGAAAGCTGTTACTGTATATCTTATATTCCAATTTACACTGAATACAATTACTCGGAGAACATAAACAAATGTGCAATACGTGTTGGTGTTTCCTGTATACGCGAGATAATTGTGTAGTTATTTAGTGAATTCTAGAAAGTCTTTTTAATTTGTAATACGTGTCTGAAATACTGTTTCTAAAAAAATTGTATATAATTGAAAAATGAAAGATTAATGTGTCATTTTTCTTATTTTTTGCTTTATATTTCTTACTTTTGCATATCATATCATATAATCAGAAATTATAATTAGCTTTAGTAGCTTTTGCTTGCTGAAAATGATAGTTAAAATTAAAGCATATAGACGAAACAAAAATTAGGTACAACATTTTATAATAAATGTTGACATAAGTTCATTCTGCATTGTTTAAATGGTTATTTAAATAATTGTAAATTTAACGTCTAGAATAAATTGCACATATTTGGATCAAAATTATATAGTTCACTACTTTTATCTACAAAAACATATTTAATTATTATAAATATTTTTCCATAGTTATTCTAATAAACTTAAATGAAGATTTCTTTTAAAAATCAAGACAATGATTAAAATTGTGTAACACATTTTTGGGAAATTGAAATTTATATGATTCGAACAAAAAATGTACAATAGTCACAATATAAATACCGTATTCCATTATCATAAAATAAAAAAATAGTCGTAAAAGTAATTTCATCACTATTTTAGGATTATCTTGTGATTGATCACCCATTTAAGAACGAAATTTAGTATGAAAAGCCTGAGCAAAATCACAGATTTTGGTGTATGCTGTAAATGCGGCAGTGTCCAGGGTGGGAGGTAAGTGCGGTATAGAGCTCTCGTAATCGACTCTCGACTCTTAAGCTCCCGGGAGAGAGCCCCGGGACTCACCCGAACCGGGTCGGTTTCTCCGAATATCAGCGCTTAAAACACGAAAGGACGTATTTCGGACGGTGCATTTAACCAGGGTGGGGCTTCTTTACGCTCAGTAAAAAAGAGCTGTGAAATAGACCAACTGCAAAATTTAACATTTAATAAGAGTCGCACAGATTTATTTGCAGTTTAAGAATATTATTATAAATCTAAACAATGAAATTAAAAGCAAAAAACATGATGTCATTAAATGTACTATTTTGTACCAAATATTGTTTGTATTTCATAAAAAAATGAACAATGAATTAAGTTAAATAAGAAATATAACGCACTGTTGAAATTTAAATAAAGCCTCACGAAATTTAATCGATATTTAAAAAAACAAACAATTCCTATACGGGTATATAAAAACATAATTCCATGGAAAAAAGACAAAAAAAATTTACAAGTTATGTATTTGTAATTTATGCAATGTTTACACATTTATTTTTCTAGCTAAAAAAATATTAGATAATGAACATAAATAAACGAAATTTCGAGAGAAAAAAATTAAATGAAGTACATAAATGCATAAAAAGATTGCGCAAAAAGTTCTAGACAAGAGAAAGCCAAACGATGAAAAGACGATTTCAAATTCAACCTTTGAATTACCAATTATTTTTAGAGACCACTTGAGGACATGAATTATAATCTGAATTTTGCAATCCATAACACCACTGTTTTCTAAAGAAAATAAACAAGCTAAAAAACTGTTAGAAATATGGTAAAATACTACTTCTGAGTGTAAAATTAAGTATAAAAACGATAAAATATATATTTTTTTACTATTCCATAAAATGGTCAAAAATAATACACCATTTATTGCACCTGAAAATAGCCATCTCTGCATATTCATGGAAATCGAAAAAATGTTATTATCAAATTTATTGAATGAGGATGAATCAAAGATATTTTTGGGATAATGATCGCAAAAATAGATATAGAAATGATCGATATATAGATACGTATTATTTTATTCATATAAATCGCATTATTATATAATGAATGATTTATGAGATTATATAAATGCATTATCGAAGAATATTTTTCATTGGAATTATCTGTTAACCTAGAAATTAATGTTATTCTTGTATGTTTGCAAAATCGGATCCATTTTTGAACATAGACTTAAATTATTTAATACCGATAGATGGATAAATAAAAAGCACTTAAGAATGCAAATATCTGATATTCAGTATATGGTTATTTCTAACAAATGTCGCAAAAATCAATAAATTTTCCACGTTTAAAATATATTGGTCCCAAAGGTATTTCTGTTCTTAATTCAAACTTATGCTGACAGATAATCCCTCGGCGACCTAATTTTATCAAACTATTCATCACAATGTGAAAAGTTCTGCTGTTTTCACGAATGTCAACTTCGTAATATTTTTTACGGTATTCCAAAGTCTTGTACTTGCCTAACTCGTTATCGTGTTTTTATAACAACCGCGCCGCAATCTTAATTACATTTGGCAGCTGTCACACGTTGATACTACTTTATTCGGCTCAAAAATTTTCAGTTGTTCCGTGAATGTCAGTTCTTTTATTGCGGTAAGTTATGAGATTCTGCAAAAAATTGCATAAAAACTATTTAATGCGATTTTTCCAATTTACGTCGCACCGATGTTTTTTTTAGAAAAAAACTATTTTGATAAGTCTTCAGTTTTGAGCTTCCGTGTAAGAAACAACTTGACGAACAGAAAATAAGGAAAGAAAATAATAAAATTTGAATCCATTCCAAAAGAAATTTCGTTAAAATTGTGTTTTTCTTTCTAAGGTCGAGAGCTCGTAGTTGGTGATTATTGTTTGCATTTAACAAGTGTACGTGTATTTTAAGAAATAAAATAAAAAACAGACAATATTCGTCTTTTAAAGCAAACTCAAGTTTGAGAGGTAGAGGTCCGAGTATCACAACAAGCCTTTGCCCTCGTTTGACAACCGTGACTATAAGTTGACGACGTCGCGAGTTTGAGTTCACGAGCTTCCAAGACATAAAATAATTTTAATTCCTTTCACAATTGAACAAACGAATAATTAAAAACATTGTTGCTTTTAAAATGTTTAACTAAAGAGTCTTATGCATTAACATTCTTTTGAAATAAATCTTCACATTGATTCTAATCCTTTTTTTAGGGAAAAAGGATTAAAGCAAGACAATAATTTTAGGCTTATTTAGAATTTTTACGTACATAAATTATAATACCATAATTAATATAATTATCTTTGACAACATTATAGTATATTCATATTAATTACATCTCATTTGCATCATATATAAATTATAGTAACATTTATTATATAATAGATGCAATTATTAATCTTGGATTTATTTGATTTTATTTAAAACATATACGAATTATTGTCTACTCAATTATCAAAACTACTCATAATGAAAAAATCCGTTTCATAGTTGTAATGATGGCAAATCTATAAGAAATGTTACTGTTTCTTTTATAAATAATTTATGCATCGATAAATAACGGAAACATTAATTCCATAATTTATTGTTTTTAAAGGAAATACATTTGATACAATTTATAATTAATGGATTTGTTCAATACGTTCGTTAATTTATCTTAATAATTGTAAATATGTTTCATTTCATTATGCAATGTTTGGAAGTTCTCATAATTTGAAACAAGCACAAAATTAATAACGTTATTTTGTTGTTTGTAAAAATATTTTCTATCGTAGATTTTGATTGATAATAATCGTCAAAACACTTTTTGCTGTTGTAAAACAG
The DNA here is from genome assembly GCA_022817045.1 of Psix sp. ZL-2020. NCBI lineage: Eukaryota > Metazoa > Arthropoda > Insecta > Hymenoptera > Scelionidae > Psix > Psix sp. ZL-2020. The sequence goes on along the minus strand of JABFQD010001428.1, from coordinate 14,255 downwards.
ATGTGATGTCATTTGTAAGTAGTTATTTTATCGTATTTTATTTATTTTATAAATTTTCTACGCAAAAACCTACTACCTTTTTGCTTGAGAATTTTTCTGAAGGAAAATATTTTTGTCGATATTTTTTGTATGTTTCATTGAATACATTCTCTTTGTAGCAGTGGTTTTCTTAAAATCTGAAAAACCTTAATTTGATGACCGAAACTGAAAAAAATATAAGACAAGATAAAAAATTTTGCCTGTGCATCTTATATATACATATACCTCCGAGATCAAATAGAATTTTAAACGCTTGCATACGAATTGAGAACGCAATGCTAACACCACTTTTCAATCTTGCTTCAAAATTAAGTTAAATATTTACGCAAATGTTTTTAGGAACTTTCACATTAAGGACATAAAAAACTCGAAATAAAAGTCGTTAAAGTTCGTACTCTTTGTTGTTTTGAACGAAAGTCATATTTTAAATTAAAAATAAAACTCTAAACTTAAAAAGATCTGTACTGAAATTAAAATTGATGAGAGAAATCTTTATAACTTACTATCAAACTGCGTTTTAAAATAGAAAAATCTTTGCTGCCAATATGATGATAATGAAAATTTATGAATATTCTTTGAATTTGTTTACGAAAGAATGAAAATTCTGAATTTTACGCTCCTTCTGTCCTTTATTTCAGACGTTCTTAGGCTTGATTTAACCATTAGTTTATAATGATACTTTAAATTTCCTCTAAGTATCAAAGAGAAGCTATTTTCGTCAAATATTGTTCAACATTTTCGCGTTGTTAAAAAAAAACTATTGATGATTCAACTATACTATAGCATACGTAGGTGTACAATCAGCATTCAAACTCAGCTTGTCAGCTGAAAATTTGACTGCCATTCAATATTCGTCTTTCGTTTAGCGCTTCATCACGGACTTCATGCAAACTTATATTCTAGTACGCCATCGATTTCCATAATACACTTTTTAGAAAACTTTGTTACACACAGCATACAAGTAAAACGCATTCGCAGTGCAACTTGGCCAAATCCTATCGGTCTTGGACCAATAGAATGACGATCGATCGAGCTAAAACTTCAATAATAAACATTTTTCACATCCTATCTGAACAATTATTCTAGCTTCATTTCAATTTATGGACATTGTTAATATTCATAGTAATATTCATTAATTCTAATATCTCTCATTAAGTGAAATATTATCAAAAATAAAATGTACTGACCTTCTTTTTTTTCTTTCTACTCAAAGTATATATTTAAACTTGTAGTTTGATAAGATATTACCAAAGCTTTATTTCAAAAATTCATACTTGTATTTCGTTTTCCTTTGATGAAATAATAATATGTAATAAATATATCATATATAATAAAATAAAAATGAAAATAAATTACAAATGAAAAATTGTTTTACTATGAAGCTTTATTTGTTTATTCAGTCAAAATAATAATATTGTTTAAGGAAAGTTCTTTTTGTTATTCACTTAACACATTGACAAGTTGTTTGATAAAGAGATCAAAGAGAGGTCGTTTTTTAATCAGAATAAACAATCGCTCTAGATTTTGAAACACGCAATTTTCGCAGTTTGTGATATTTTTTCCTTTACAAACATGCAGCTAGAACAATATACAGTGAAATCGTCAAACTTTATATAAATTCCAATTTTATAAATAATTCATACCTTTTACTGGATGGTCAAGTGTATCAATGACATTCTAAAGTTATTGTAAACGTAACAAATTGAAATAATGGAAACTATTTTAAAAAATTCAATAAATATTTGAAAATGCGTTTAAACGTTGGATTCAAATATAGGAAAGTGATTTAAAAGGCTTAAAATGCGTTGATAATTCAAAATTCTTTCAACTTACATTTATATGATCATGTATACGCAGTGAAATTTTTAAACGAAATACATCTATTTTATTTCTAGCATCATATCATTTCCAAACTTTATACCAGGCTTTATTCTCAATATTTATTGAAAATCTTAAGTGGTTCTTTCATTTTGCTCAAGCTGTATTAATATATTGGTAATATGTATAATATGCTGCAAAAGTTTTTTTGAAAATCATGCAAGCATCTTCTGAGTGCTAATTTTATTGAAATGAACATTCAAATAAAACTGAAATAATTATAATACGTATAAATATAAATCAATTGCTAGTATAAAGAAACGTTGTTTAATTAATTATCGATGTACTTACATTTCGAAATATTTATTATTTCATCATGATATCTACAAAACATTATGAAGAATATTCAAAATTTTGTAAATAAGTATAATATATAATAATGATTAGTTAAATATCACATACATTTTTGTATATAAATCCATTGTGATTTACTTGTTGATATAGAAATCCAAAATTTTTCTAAAAACTATTCTAAAAATTAAAATATATTTGAACATCTTTTTTCAAATATTTGTATTTTAGCATTTATCATATTGTTTTAATTGTCAAATATTCAAATCTCAATCACATGATGACTAGAATTACACAGTATGTCAATAGATTTGAAGTTATCGTGTGATTGGTATGGAATGGTATCGTGGAGTTGGTTCACTTAAAACCGCGTCAAATTCAAATATCTGTAGACACAAAGAGTCTATTGTATTTCTAATTAGGATATTGGATTTAGTTTAGAATTTAATGTAAAATTATCGTGTTTTTTTATATTTTTCTCTTTTAGATTGATCCTATAGTATATATACAATTTAAAAATTATCAAGATTAATTTGACGTTGTTGATTATACTTTGAATAATTTGTTAAAACTATATCTTTTTGAATCTTAAAATTGTATATATGTTCATTTATTCTTGTTTTAACAATTTTTTTAGTCTGTTCGATATTTATAACTTTGTGCAATTACATGTAATTTTTTATCCTAGCTTTGTTTTCTATCTAATTTATTTTTTCAATTTTTTTGTATCCAATTTATTAGGGATATTATTTACATTATTAACATTATTATTTTTAATCATGAGGTGTTAAACAATTATTTTTATTTTATGCGTAAAAATGTCATTTTTGTTTTCATTATTTTATTTATGTGTAAATAAATTTTGCCGTTTTTATAAACTCATTGAATTTTATTTTATTTATGACGTTTCAAAATTCTTATAATTTCTTCATCACATCTAAAAATAACATTTATGATTATAATTTCAGTTACAAAAATTAGATATTTATATACAAGTTAATTGAAGGTTATATGGTAATAATTCTGAATATCTAAAATTACATATATAAAAGCTATCGTTATGATTAATATAAACTTAATTTAAAAAATATCAATAATCTATTTAACATCACATATGTTTGAATTAAGTTTTTTATCGGCTCGGTTGGTTCACATGTTGTTTCTTGTGTATAGTATTAGATTCATGATATACTGAGTGAAGTTATTCTATTATAATATCACGAAGTTGGAGCTATAATACTTTCATTTTTATTAGTCCTTTTAATAAATTTGGGTGATTTTACAAGTAATTTTTTTCATGTAAAATACTTTCAAAATATGTCTAGAATTTCTTTTTAATAATTGTTATTATTTTAAAAATAATCCAATAAATTATTTGAACTTTCAACATTTATCGAAAAATATTGTAGTTCCTTTCAAAATACCTTTTTATCGTATATTTTATAGAAGTAATAATCATATTATATTGACCGTTGATTTCGGATCGTCCGACAGAATAGATATTATCGTTAAGAAGTAAACCTTGTAACGGTGGAATAAAATACGATTTTCATGAATATTGTAATTTTTATGGTCGTTCCGTTCTTTGCATGCATTTTTCTATCACGATCTGACAAGAACTGTAGAATTAAACACCAAATTCAAAAGAAGATTCAGATCCGATAAGGTGAAAATCCCAGTTTGAAAAGATCAAAATATACGTCCACACTTGGGAAATGTCTTCGGATAACTTATCTTGCTTCTCGTAATCTACTTCACTCTGCGAAAAGCACCATAGGCCTTGTTCAATATCTTTTACATTATAAAATTGTATCCTAAATGCAATAAGGATAAAATAAATCCTTTATTTTATCCAACTTTCTTGATAAAGCTTTCACAAAGTTAACGACACTTTAAATATTTAATTTAAAATTACAATTTATAGATATTTTATTCACAGTTATTTTTAAATCTTGTCTTTGGTTGAATATAAATTTTTGAAGTAGAGCAAAATTGTTTTGATCTGATGTGTAAACGCGTAGCTCATTGAAATTAGTCGTACGCTTTTTTTAATTTATCTGCGACGGCATTAGAATGTGTGTTACGTTATGATAAAATACGTGATGGGCTGGATTGTAGAGTGAAAAATACTTTTTTATCTCGTAAAATTACAGCTATAGCTATTGTACATTAGTATAAGTTTAGTCAATAATTCAGTTAATTTGAATAGCAGTGCATTAAAGTCGATTACGATTGTTGGTCAACTTGTTGAACTATTTTTGTCACTTAAGTGTATAATTAAATATAACTTGTACTCATTACGTCATTTAAAAAGAAAGGTGAACCACAACCCATGTTCCGCACTTTTGTTATTTAAGTATTAAGTCGGTCTTTTCTAGAAAGTTTAAAATCGCGCCGTAAAGTCTGTTCGAACATGAAGCTGTCACAAAAAAGAAGAAACTTTTTCTCAATCGTAGACAAAAGTCTGATAAATAAACAATGAGAGTATGGATGCGTTTCACTGGTGATAACAAATAGGCCGCATTAAAATCAATACGTCGTTTTAATATGTCCCTGATTGGATCGCTTTTAACTGCCTTCAAATTTGGAACGCTGTTTAGACTGTTTGCATGATCGAATTGTGCTTCAGTACCAGCAAATTACCAATTCATGCCGAACGATTTTGAGCGCATGTGACGAACTGTTGATGAGATTATATGCCAGAGGATAGATAGTTAAACGTTGCGAGATGCTGAGAATGAAATAAATGATTAATCACGATAATGTGGAGGAAAGCCTTGGCTGCGATAAACTCGAAGAGTCCATGAAGTTGCGAAAAGAAAATTCACGTAATGCTTTATGTCTGAGATATTGTAACAGGATATAAAATAGAGTTGTAATCAATAGCGCGAAAAAACAATTCACTTTATGGTGCAATGAAAATGATCGTTCCTACGTGATAAAGTTTTTCATTTTTATAAACGAGTTAAATTTCATTTCGAGTTTCCTTATTGAAAGATTCTATTGCATCTGTAACAATTTCTGATCACGTTTCCCAGATATATAAGTTTATTGATGATATTGTATTTGCGTTACTAAAAGTTACAAATCTAAAAAAACTGTCACTACGTAGATTAATCTAAAGTTCTGAAAATAAATGACAAACGCTTGAAAAATCTGTGCTCTGTTTAAATATTTATAAAAAACACATTTTTTAATTACAAAGAGCATAAAGAGATCAAGAGTTGTTTGATTATTTACTACAAACTCAGTAGACGTAAAACATGTTTGGATAAGCCAGAATCGAAGTGGTTCGTTTTCAACACAGTTTGGAAAGCATGCATTTTGCATATTTATGTATGTGTCGAAAATATAAACGCAATAAATATCATGTACGTACATAATTTGAAAATTAGAGTGATTCATGACCATTTAACCATTTAAATTTATTTTTAAAACTGTAAAGCAACGTAATATAAATAAAATAAAATTGGAAAATTTTGTAAGAATATCAATCTATAGCTTACAATGAGATTTCGAGCATTTAAGATTTTTACTTCACCGGCTTCTTTCTTTTTATCAAACTATAAAAGTTACTTCTGTTTTTTATAAAACGATAACCTATTTATTATTTAACAAATTTTTTGTAAAAGAAACTAAGTTTAAAATATTCTGAGCTTGAATGATTAAATTAAAAAGTGTAACACGTATTGCCACACTAAGAGAAAAATATAGACGGGAACTTTTACCGTACAATAAAATTGCTCCTGGTTACCGCGAAAAAACGATAATTTTTGTCTGTATTTTTCTCGCAGTGCATAAGTTAAACTGATTGTTGAAAAAATTATAATTTTGAATATTTGATAAAAAACTTTCATTCAATTAAATCAGTTTAGTTTTAAAATTGATAATATTATATATGATAATCATTTAAAATATAATGCAGCTAATTTTATTTTATTCATCAATTTTATAATCCGATTTCTAACAAAAAACAATATTTTTGTTGATATTTAAGAAAATAAGCCAAATTTTCAAAAAGTTTATAATGCTTATAGTTTTACTTAATTTATAAAGCTTATATAGTTTATATTTTGTATGCACAAATGTACAAAATTAAATCAACAAATCTTAACATTTGTTATAAAATATAGCACATTTTACATTGTATTCAGAATTATGAAACTATGACTATTGAAATTACGGGTATTTTCGAAATTCTCCGTAGAATCTAAACTCAACCGGTATTAATCGAAATAGCGGTACTCGACAGGAAATTTAATTTTAACTATTATTAGGTAGATAAATTCGTATTGATTATACCTTAACACATGATTGTTTTAATGCATCGTCAATTAATTTATAAAAATTTATTGTATTGAATTATAACCTTGGTTTTTAGAAATAGCGAAATTTGTTTAAACTAACATTTTACTAATTCTAATCAAATTAAATTTATTGAGCTCAAGGTAGGAAGTGAATTAGATTAATATTTTATTATTTATTTGAAATGTGGAAAAACGATTATATGTCTAAAAAACATTTATGCATTTTTAAGGTATTTTCAATATTTATTTTTAAAATAATTGAATTGAATTTTTTTCCTTTTTTGTATGTGATTGTATAAGTCATAGTAGCATTGCCAATGTAAACGTGCGTCAATACTTTTTTAGAATGACATCGATGTTGTTCATTCTACTCCAGCCTGCACGTTTATACCTACCCAATTTAATTACCTCAAAAACTGAATGGTAACGCATTTTAAAAAAATCACGAATAATTGTTTCAACTAAAAGTTTCCCTAAATTTTCAAATGGATCTTGAAACATTGATTAGAGTGATTTTCTCAATTTTTAAATTTTAAATGCCCTATATAGAAGTTCAAAAGCTGTTCTCTATGTATATATTAACAGGATATCAGAAATTGTTACTAGTTCTGAAATTATATTCTGGTATAATATCTGATTACTATGTGATAATCTGATTTCTTGAATTTAGATTAGATATTTGTCATTCAGATCAATGACTGATGAATGAATGATTCAGATTTCTCTTTCTTTATTTGATTCTTAAAAATTCATTCTTTTCAAACCTAAAAAATTCTAATCGAATCACAATTTGATACTCTGTATGTAATACAGTTCTCACAACATTGAAAAGTCGATATTTCACTGGGTTCTCAGTTGTCACGGTGATGCATGGAATATTAAAGGGAAGAAAATTGTTGTCTTTGTTTAGTCTTTTGGCCACGTAATATAGCCATCGCCAAAGTTTGCACTGAGTTCGATATAATTACATAATTGCACTTTGTGTGGCAGCTTAAAACGACGCCTTCGAGTTATTGTACATGATTTTCCATGATAAAGTTTAGAGGTGTGTATGCAGTTTGCACGTTCTTATTGTATTCGACAGAATGAAAAGACCACTGACAAGCAAGGTGATAGAGTTGAAGTCATGATAAAGATATAAAGCAGATGCATGGTGTTCGTGCTTACTTTAGGACGAATCTAATTCTAGTTACATAATCATTTTTAGACAGACATCTTTATTGTGCGGAAAAAAGATAAATGATGAAAACATCATGCGACAATAATGATAACATTTTGATTAAGAATTTCCGAGTTGTTTATCCTTCCTTTTGAAAAGATAGATGTGCGGGATAAAATTTCAAAATGAAAAAGATACATAAAGGAAACAGCATCCAACATTTCACGAGTCAAATTGAATATATGTTGAGAGATCTTAAGACACTCGTAAGCATGCTGTAAAAAATTTCTTTTTCTTCTATCTAAAAATGATTTACTAAATGAAATTTTTAAATATTTGACCAATAATTTAATTTATTAAAGTACAATTTTACACAGGATGACGAGGTTCCATATTTATCTATATTGAAATTGGAAAATAAGTGGTTATTTAGCCGAGTCCTACCTGCGCTAACAACTTTAAATCAAACGATTTAATTTCATTACTAGGAAACTAATTAGTAATTTAAATCGATAATGCAATTGGCTAGCTCCTATTTACATGGACGAATTAGTATATATTCCTAGAATAAACGTTGTATAAATAATTTCATCAGTTTATTAATCGATAATTCTCTAATCTATTAATATGTCTCTTCGATTTCTCCAACTTTTTACCGCTGAGCAATGCAATTTTATATTGAAAATCAATAGTTGGTTCTTGTATTCTTCCGCGTCAAAACAAGTCAACTAATGATTTCCAGTTAATAATTTTTACAGCAAAAGTAAAAAGTCGTCAGGTAAATATAGTTTACCCTTGATCAAGAGTGAATGAAACTTTTGCTGTAAAAAAACCTAGTCAATAAATCAAGTGCACTCAATCTTTTAGAATCGTGCCGAGCCAGAAATTGTAGTACTTAAAGTAGTAAGAGTCAACGAAGCGTTAGTCATACTGTTAGCCAGAAGCGATTGCATCTCCTCGAAAGGTCCTAGGAAATATGAAAATCGAAATGCATCTTCGTTTTTTTCTTTATCGAAAATATTAAAATAGTACCATCAAAACAAACACGATGAGATTATCATTTTATGTTTCTGCACGAGATCTTTTATATCGATTATCTCTTGACGTAAATAAACTGTTTTTCGTTGGCTATTAAAATGAACGATTATTGAAACCATGGATTTATTCAATATTGTTAACTCGTATAAACTTTGAATGACTAGAGCGTTTATTAATTATATAATTGCAGTAATAGTTTCGTCGCGCTGGTCGTTAAGTTCTTTAATAAAATATTATGATACCTTTTGTCTTCGAATGGGACACAAAGGGCCTTTTACAGTATGTCTCATATCAGCGAAGGAGCCTGTAAAACACGTTTATAGTTAGTTCGAAGTATTTTCTTTAGAGTAGCAGACTGATCGTAACTCATCTAATCAATTATTCTCACAACGAATAAATGTAGCATTAAACTTGAATTACTGATTGACAATTTCGCTTGATGAACTATTCGAAAACTCCTCATTCCACTTTAAATTTGGATGATCAAACTGTTTTCATTACAAATAAACACTATTTTCGTTTCATTTAAATGCTTCCACTAAATTCAAATTGTTGAGTTCTTTTTAAAGGATCGCGATTTACATTTTTATCTCACAAAATAGCGGGATTTATATTTACATTAAAAAATAAAACAAAAAATTAAGTCAGAAGTTTCTATAAAACTTTAATTGGATAATCAAAATCGTTTCATTATACTTACAGAAAAGTTTGTTGCTGTTTGAAAACGTTAATGAATTGATTTATGTTTTTGCTATTGATAAAATAATAGTAATCATGATTAATGTATCAAATAAATAGTTTGAAAAAGCTTTCTTTCCTTTTTGTACAAAGATGTCCTTTGGGAAAAAAGATGTTCTTTTTCTTCAAAAATCTCTTTGAATTTGTTTGATTGAAATCTATAGTTTAAAAATGCGCTCGAACAGTGACTCTTTTACTTCTTTTTTTGAAGGCGTTTCAAAGAAAAATATTCAAATTGAAATAGTAATAAGATTTCATCTTAACAATGGTATTAAACTAATGTGATGATAAAACCGAATCTTAAGCTGTTTATAATAGAATATCATTTGATCCTTTAAATTTTCGACTTTAACTTTAGATTTTATTACTTTTAATTTTTCAATTTGCATTACGACGGATAAGTATTCATAAAAGTAATTTTACCGTTTAGAAATATGTTGGTTTCACACACAAACAATCACAAACAGAAATATATCAAATTTTAACTGTGGTACCATATGATATATTGACAAATAAAAGGTTGAAAAGTTAGAGCATATTTTAAACTAATAGATATAGTGCAAAAATGTATTGCGTCTCTTTTCCGGAAGCTCACAATGCGTTGTGGCTGTTTGAAAACAGCCATAACGCGTTTTGGCATTATCAAATAGGGCAGAATGCTTGTGGTCGACTTTTTCGCTCAGTGAGTGTTTTCCGTCTTTGAGCCCATCATATATAGATATAAACTTTTATCTGACTTTTTAGTTTTTTTAACTGCCATTATCTATATTCTGTTATACATATTGAAATTAAATCTACTACTGTTTTAACTAAAAAAATAACTCATGTATGAATATATCATTTGAAGTTATAATAAAGTAATCAATTAAATTAGTAAATTTAATTTCACTATGTATATCCTTTATAAACATTCTTTCGAACCTTATTTTATTAATGAATATGATGAAATAAATATGAGTTTTATAGCTAGATTTCAATTTTCATCCATTAGGAGTAAACATATTGTACTTCGATATAATTGTATCTTAATTGACAAATTGTCTTATATTTCAAAGTGGTCTTAGCACACTGATTGTATAGATATTTTTTGTGTAACTTGTGAATTATAGAAATTACATATTAAAAATCAATAATCGATCGTTATCAGAAATGGAGTGTTATGCATACACAATTTTAAAAATTTCTTTCTTGTCATAATCCACAAATTTCAATATCAATCCACTCGTGGTGTGTATTGCACACCATGAAAAAAATTACATCAATCAAATATGTCATAATTATTTTAGTAATTGGTGGTATATAATATCATTTATCTTAACTTTAAATCCACTTTTAAATTTGATTCACTCATGAAAACATTTTAATACATTTATAAATTTACTTTACAAATGGTTTCTACAATATTCAATTTGTATTAAAAAATAATCAAATTTATGGAAACAAGAATGTTAAGGTAAAATATAAGATATATCATGTTATACACAACGTATATTGAAATACATCAGTTTAATTAAACATAAATAATTAATAATAATTGTAAACAGCTTATTGTAAAATGTTGAGAACAAATTCCAATAAATTTAATGGTTAACCGTTTTGTTAAAAAAGTGAAATTCTTTGACTGCCAATGTGAAATCAATGAAATTATTATTTTAGAATATTAACACTGTAATAGTACTCTACAGCTTCTGTTGAAGAGCTCCATGATTAAATAATATTAGCTAATAGCAAATTTGACATTAACAATAAACATATCGATGGGATTAATAAATCAAATACTAAGTTTGAAATAATGATTTTCATCCATGAAAATGGTTCGATGTCTGTTTGAAGAGCGTATTGAATGTATGAATACAAAATAAGTTATATTTCATTATAAATATAATGTTAATTAACTGAAATATGAAAGGAAAAATATTAATCATATAACTTCTATTGATCAAATGATAATACATCATTCCGATTTACTTGAAATATTTTACATTTCGTTTAAAAGAAACTTCATAATTAATTTAATCTATTATTACGAAATCGTTTATGTGTATTATTCAGTTAATTTGTTGATTTAATCGAAGCTTATCGTAATAAATTGATTGGTCAAAATATAACAAACAAACAGCATGTAGATTTGTTTATTTATAAAGAACATACAATTATATGTTTATTTCATTGTATACATTTATTGAATAAAAAGTTGAATTTAATACGGAGCTGTTAATGTTAAATTGAAAATAAACTTTCGCAAAATACAAAATAATCTCAACAGCAAAATGAATTTAGGCACATTAGTAACATGTGTGTCATGTACATGGTTGACGAGTTAAAGCTGGCATTAAGTTGGCTCATAAAATTACTACAATAACCAGGTCATAGGTGTCGTAATAATAATGTTATGCTTTGTTATGCTCTAATGAAAAGCAATCTGAATGCCATTAATACGTTATCATTGCAATTTTATTTGATTTATTATACAATATAGATAGTAAGATTAGTTGAACTCTCTCGAAACAATAAACTTCGAAATCATTAGAAGCAATTCCTACAGAATAAATTTTAATTTTAAAAATACCACATTTGTACCGCAATTACAAAATACATAGCTTTCTTTGCTAAATTTAATATTCTCACCAAGCGTTATTGAAACTGTACCAATAAGTAATTAATCATATTTTCTTTCATTAATGTTAGTGCTTCAGAACAATATTTTTTAATATACACTTTATACTCGGATTTTAATCAGTTTAAAATTTTTATGAATATTTTATATAAATTTTGAAGTATTCAAAACATGACTACAAAGATCTTTTATAAAATATTGCTTAAATGCTAAAAAATGTGTATATATTTATGTATAAATCGTTTAAATAATTTAAAATCATAAGAGGCTTTTTGTTTATAGAAGAAAATAAAATTTCAGTTGACATATTTAATAAAAACAATAAAATATTATGAAAATCGATGAAGTATATTACAAACATAACAAATTGAAACCAAACGCCAGAGTTTTCGTACAAAAAGCCTTGTTTGTCACAAATATTATTCAGCCGTATCATAGCTGGAAATGATCCAAAGTGTGTGATCAAATTTGTACAAAAAAACTTGAATGCAGCAAGAGATGTTTCACTTTTTAAAACATTGAAGTAATGTGAAAAAAGTGATATTTATAGTTCATTTTATGCAACAAAAGTCACAACAATAAGTTTAATCTTGAAACAGCAAAGTATATATATTAATAAATGTGAACAATGTTTCAATCACTGAGTTTTTTCAATTGCAAGTATATAAGAAGCCTAAACTTTTATTTATTTATAATAAATTGCAATCTGTCATTTCAAGAACTGAAATTTTTCAATTTTCAAAATGTAGTACAGGTGTAACTGTGGTAATTATAAAACTAAAATAATCTTCTATTTCATAAAATAAAACATTTTGTACAAAGATAAAATTAAAGTAAAATCTTGAAATAATATTAATAAGAATAATAAAAAAATAAATAATGGAAATACGAAGTAAATTATTTTAATTGAATGTGTAAATTTAATTTTGGTAGGGTCACATCATCTTACGTATTGTAATTACTGTAATTGTTCTTGTATGAGTTATTAATTTCAGTATAACTATAAAAATATAGGATCTAGATACATATAAGGAATTAACGAGAGAGATTATTCTCCTTCTAATAGTTCATTTTATATGTAAAAATAAGTTTATGTTGTAAACTACAAAAGATTCAGTAAATTAACAAGAATTCTTCTGATTTTAAATATCTTTTAATAATTTTTTGTATTGCTTTCATGTTCGAGTTTGTGTCAATCTAATTCTGACTCAACCCTTTTGATCAACATGGATTGTATAGATAATTTAAAAACACAGAATATTTGACAAGCCACACGGAAGATACGAATACGAAATTGTAAAATATTGTCTAGTACCGATGATGAGTAGTCTTTTGATTTTGAAGAATTCCAAGTTATAGGAATTTCCTGACTTGAATTAAAAAATATCAACGACAATGACTATAATAATTGCGGTATTCAATTTAAAATTTTTATCGCTCATTAGTGCTTGTAATTATTTAATCGATTTTGACTGTGTCATATTCGAATTCAGCTTTAATATTGTCGATATTGATTTCCAATAAATTGAAAGTGAATTTTGGGATTCATCCTCATGACGATTTGGGTTACGTTTTGAATGTTGGGCAAAAAGCCCTAACTCTTTCGGTAGTCATAGTTCCGTGAATAGTTGCGGAGTGTATTACTGGTTTTTCAAGGTTGAAAAAAAGAGACATAATTTAGTGCAATGTTGAGTTAGCCGATGAAGTTAATGTTTTATTTTCTCGTTAATTTATTTTTTAAAAATTATGTTAAGTTATCCGGCAACACCATTTTATGATATTTTTCTGTGTTCTAGAGTTGGATTGAAAGTGTTTGTTCTGTTCACATTTCAATAGATTCATATTATCCATTTTGACGTGACAACGTCTAATAAAAGATTTTTCGCCCGGTGCCATTATCGGATTTGGCGTTAGTAACGCGGCGCTTGTGTGCGTACGTAACGTGACCTGTGTCGGTGAGCCATGCTCAACGCGCATACTTTTTAATTTCAATTATCTTATTGAATATGAATAATAAATAATTAATTTTTTAGAGGTGATTTTTAAAATAAATGTCTATAATAATTGTAGAGAAAATCAGATCCTATATATATATATATATATAACCCGTTTTATATCTTCATCAAAATAATAAAAATAAATGTATATACTATTACAAAACTTACGTATTAAAATATATTTTTATTCG
>JABFQD010001427.1:0-18415 GCA_022817045.1 Psix sp. ZL-2020 | reverse complement strand
AATAAGTTATACACAAAAATAAAAATACCATCAAATAATGTAAATCATTCTGGTTTTAATTTTATTTTTAATGATTCTAATTATTATTATTTTCTTGTATTTTGTAGCATCTAAATTTTATTTTAATTTATCTGTATCATTTACTGTTTAATTTTACTTCAAGGGGACATTACAGTGAAATGACTAAAATCCGTGATAACAAACTGATTTAAATTATTTGATTGTATTTTTATTTTTGTGTATAACTTATTTCAAAACCTAATTATTACTTATTTTCAATTTATTACTTATTCTTACTTATTTTTAATTTTAATTACTTTTTTTTTATTTTATATCTGGAATTATAAATCATAATGTTATTAATAGATTGTATTGACAGAATTTTGACATATTGTAAGAAACAACATTTATGTACATTTATGTATGAAAATGCTCAAAAAGTGCCGAAAAAACGTGAAAAAGCCAATGTTTTCATTAATTATTTTTTCATAACTTTCATAATAATTTGAAATTCAGAAACCCGTCGATACAAATTATTTTATATATTCTTCTGAGTAATTCGCAGAAAAAAACCCAAACCGGTTGAAAATTGCGAGAAAAATTCAGATTAGAAGTTGGAAAAAGTCGAAAAATAGACTACCGAGATAATCGCGTTTAAAATTTTTTGTCGGAACTACATTTGATTCAGCATTTTTTTATTTTTCTTTATAAAATATTTAATCTCCTATCCCTCGACGATCGTCAATAATTATATCATCGTTTATTTAAGATTGCAATAATAAACAAATGTGAGAGTCGCCGATTTATTAGATCACTTGAGAATCACTGTGTCACTGGAAAGAAGAGTTGCGCAACAAGATCACGCTTGCGAAAATTTTCGCGTTTGGACAAGTTACAGGCAGCGTTATTTCAAGAATTGTATAACAATTTCAAATTTCCTTTCCACAAATTTTTTGGTGATTATCAGTATCATACAAAACGTATTATACGTACAAAAACGTTTTCATCATTTATAAAAAAAAAAAAAAAATAAAAAAAAGAAGCTTATAATTTTTCATCGATGAAAATTTGAAAAAATGTTAATCAATACTTTTTTAAAAAAATAATTAATGAAAATTATCGAAAGTTTTAAAAACACTGTGGTTTATATTAATCTTGATGAATAAACAAAAAACAATATAAAATTGTGATGTTTCATCGATATGTTTGTGTAAAATAAACGTCGCTAGCGAAGCTGTGATTTTGCATTTGTACGCTCTGCCGAAAAACTAAGAAAACATAAGTTTCAACATGAATATCGGATGACGGGTTTTCTCTACGTGAAACAGAAGACTTCAAACCATAAAAATATGCAATAAAATTTTTTTTCAATCTTTTTCCCTTTTTCATCATTTTTCACTGGGATGTCCCCTTAATTCCATTGAAATGTTATATTCTAGAATTTTCTGAAATACATTCTTTTTCTATTTAATTTCCGCATTTTAGCGGAAATGTGAAATGAATGAATTTTAGTGCAATGTATATTTCGCTTGAGTTTAAGATTTTTGCCTAAAGCTATATATTATTTCCTACATCTTAATGTTTAAAATTTTTTTTGACATCTCCTATTTGAATTCCGAGAAATTGCATTTTCTCGAGCTATTCCTTAGAATTAAAATAGGTCAGAATTTTAAATATTGAATTTCTTATTGGCTTGAAATTTTTCGATTTTTATTGAAAATATTAGCCAAAGTTATTTATATGAAAGTGCCTTCGCCAACACAAACTAACATATGTACAATTAATATCATGTATTGTAATATAATTGTCGTGTATCGTAACTCCAGTACTAATCAGATGTTACACGACTCTATGTGAGTATCATTCATCAATACAATCCGTTACGGGGCAGCACTTTTTGGTATCTTGACCTACTTTACCCATTTGACATTTACATGATCTTTGTTGCCTATAGAGAGCATAAAGTAGGTCAAGGTTATTATTTTCGCACGTAAGTTAATGCTGCGAAGATTTCTATTTTACGAAATTTAACTTTAAAATCAACAATATCACGCATTGAATCATAAATAAACGTTTAGCGGTGAGACTTTTCTCAGACTGGTTTCCGACCATCCATTCTATGTTGTTTATCGAAATACCACTCAGAATCAACAGAAGCATTACCATGTAAAAGTAAGAAACAAATATTCAACAAAATTGCTACAACCTTTTGAAGAAATTTTGACAATTTTCATCTAAAATCGATCTGAACGGGTTTCCATTCATTTGTTCTCATTTGACAACAAGAAAGTTTAAATATAAAGATAATCTTTTCACAGTTTTTTCTTTCTCTAATGCTACTACTGGGTCCAAGCATGAAATACCAAAAGTAAGCTTATGATGCAAAGGTGATTTTTCACTAAGTTATTTAATGATTCGAATGACACAAGAACGTATATTATCTTTCAATTGCAGAAGTTCAGATGAATTTTCTAATTTTTTCAAGAAATCTTGCGTTGTAAGATCCAATTCAAAATGCTTTATAGCGATGAGATTCTCGATTGACTTGAACAATTTGTCGTTTAAATCAATCTTGATGAGAGATTTCGCATTTTCTGAAAGTCACAACTCATTGCATTAGCATGATGGTCAAAGTGAACAATTCGTTTTACAAAAACGAAGCCAGAAGAGCATAGCTCCTGGCTTCCTGAAAAAATTCCTCAAATAACCGAGCTATTGGATTAAAGAAAGGTAATTTTAGACTAAAGAATTCGTCTCATAGATTGGCAGTGACTGTTTTGAAACTAAATTTATCGGGTTCAGTTTTGTCTTTAAATACTCGAGAAATATAGGTTTTTAAGTGAGGTTGAATTTTTATAGCTAGTTCACCTACTCTTGCATTTTAAATCCATCTTATTCCAGAGAAGTGTACTGAGAAAAGTGAAGTCATCATATACTCCGTATACTGACTCCTTTAAAAAGGAGAATCATGAAACAGATTTCGTCAGATTCTTTTTTCAATCTGTTTCCCTCATGCCAGTTTCTAAAGCCCCATCTACAATGTGTAGACTACAAGACACTATTTGCAGGAGCTCAATATATTTAGAAAATTGTTTCAATTCTATGTTTCGATCTTTCAATACTTTTAAATTAAAATTTGGACCGTCCATGGATAATTGCACTATTCTGTAAACCAAAAGATTTTTTAATAACATTAAGTAAGTTACTGGCTCTTAAGCGTTTTGAAATAGAGGAAGCGTAATATCGAATCGCAACTAGTGATTTCTCGGGATCCCAAAATCTGACATGGATATCCATTTGTGTTGTGGAATATATTATAGAGTGCGGATTCATACTTTCTTCGAATCCAAAAACAAAGCTGTCATTCTTGTCAATCATGTCATTAAGTTTTCGATGAAAAGATAAAGCAATTCCATAGACGATTATGTATCCAGTTTGCATTTTATGTAATCTCATTTTAGCCACAATTTCACTGTCAAGAAGCATATCCAAAAATCATGATGTGCATTCGGTAAAACGTGGAATCGACAAATCAATACAGACCGTACGTAAACACCATAAAATTTCAGCTTTTGTGATGTAATCTAACAATTATAATAGTTTTATTGAAAATTGTCTTGATGGTCAGTCTTTTGAAGTTGATGGAATTAATTGATCCACAGACTAAAAAGTTCTCAACATTTTCGTTCACCAAGCGTTCTTCGTAATTGTCTGGACGCTGGAGTTCAGACAATACGATTTTATATCGCGGTTGAAAAGTCCGCGTCATCTTTCGTTCAGAGATAAGCTGCGACTGAAAAGTCCACGCTTCCGTCCGGGAAGTGCTGACAACTTGGGTGCCTGGTAGTTGAGGTTGCTACGTAAACCAAGTGTGCGATTTGAGATGCAGCTGAAAAGTGCGCTAAGAATCAAGCAAATAGCAAATCTGAACACTGAGAGTCTACATAAGCATGTGGCACTGTACCCACTAAACTAGAAGGAAGAAAGTTTTAATGTATTTTTTTTATTTTTTGTATTGTGAACAATGTTTAACTCTCTAATTGAAAGGGCTAAAAACATCTTCTTGCTTCTTTTTTTTCCTTTGTCTTTTCTTTCATATAAAGAAAGTGAGTTTGTTTCATATTAAATTTATTTAAATTTTGTTTTACTTTACTTTGTGGTGTTCTTTGTTTTCTGTATTTTTTCTTTCAATATATTTTTGAAATTTCATTCACAATTTTATCCATTTTTTCTCTTTTATTCAGATCGTTAGTATTCTTTATTTCTTTTAATAAATCTTAAAAAATACTTGCCCGGAAGAACTTCAACACTTGTTCTCTTTCAAGTAAAATAGACTAGTACGATAATAATGAAATCGCCTAATACCGGCAGTCGGTAACGACTGTTTTGATCTTGGTTAATCTGACGCTTTAATTAGTCCAAAAATCTAAGAAAATTGTATTAAAATTGAAAAAAAGAGAGAGAGTGAAAATAACAACGTGTGGATTATGGATGTAAGTACAGAAAAATGCAAGTTCAATGATGCGTTGGTTTCACTAACAGTTTTTATTCGATCTAATAATTTAGCAATAATGAATGAATGATTTGGTCAATGAATAACTGGTTAGTTAAATAATTTGTTCGTCGGGTTATTAGATCCTTATTGAGTGGATCACTAAATCATTTGATTCATAGATCTTTCATTTATTAAATACTCAAATAATTAGATTGGTGGACCATTCAACATTTTATGTATGAACCATTTGTTTATTATATTGCTAAATCATTGAACCAATAGATTATTGAACAATTTGATTATATGATCACTGGATAAACGTCAGTATGATACATGGATATATAATAATAGGATCATCAAGCATTCATTATCTATCACTTTATTGTAACGTAACACCTGTAAATAAAAAGAAATAAAAGCGTATAAATAGGTAGAAAAGGGAAAAGAAACAAATGTATTAAACAAGCGAAAACTGATCAACTTCGTTACGTCGTATCGACAAATTAACACGATTTTGTTTTTGTTGTTATTGCCTTTATTACCTAGAGTCGAGGACTTATGAACTCGACTGTACGCCAGTAACTAAATCCAAGCAGTATCGAAGTTGTGTGTTGGGCTTAATGTTGAATTGGAGCCTCAGAGTGGTAAGGCTGTCTGTAATATATGTATCGTTAGATTACAATAACACGATCTTCAGCAAATCTCTGGAGTGTGATCCAATTATGATAATTTCCATTGAAAGCAATATGTCTCACATCGTATATGACTTCTTGATTCTTTTCCCAAAGGTTAATGTATAAATCGTCGATAGCATAGCGCAAAAGAGTACAATTAAAAAAGGAATGGTTTAGGTCCTGAAATGCAACACCGCATTTGCATAGAGGGTAATCAGTAATATTTTCATCAAAGAGATGTTCACTCATTCGGGTAAGCCCGAATCTTATTCTGGAAATAAAGGGTATCAAGGATTTGTTTATTCTTTCGTCCGTATTAATTGGTTTAATCACAATTTCTCTGTTTAATTTGAGTTCGAAATACATTTTACCCTTGATTTGGCTTTGTCTCCAGAATAGTGATGCAGCTTCTTTTTTAGCTATAAGTTGGAAATATGTTGATGCATTTAAATGAAAATCTTTTTTTCTCAAATTCTTTGGTAAGCTGTGTGATTGATTAGTTAATTTGTCAACCGCTTCGTTTCCAGTAATGCCTCGATGGCTTGGGATCCAGATAAATCTTATATTTAGAGAGTGTTGTTTGGCTTCTACAAAAATTTGTTTAATTAGATATATGACGTGGTCTAAGTTACCCTTCGGATCACGGTTCCCAAGAACACAGAGGACGCTTCTGGAGTCAGATTTAATGGAGGAGTCTTTCATTCTCTGATCAAGGACAATTTTTAAGGCATCTAAAATAGCAAAGGCCTCGGCGTGAAATATGGAGTAGATATTCTTAATGCTTGCTTTGAAAGAGATAAATGGATATCCGGTTTTGATTGGTGAAAAGTTATTAGGATCGCTTTTCTTACTACCATCTGTGTATATAAAAGTAGATGTTTGGTACTTGTCTAGTACGTGTTTTTTTTAAAGTATCTGTTTGAATTAAAGCATTTTTTGATGTCGTTGCCAATAGAAAGGTCAATATATTTGTAAATTTCACAGAATCTTGTATTAAAATTAAAGTTATGGGATCCTATGAATTTTTGAAAAATAATAACGTTAAGATGTTCTTTGATATTTTTGTAAACGGAGAAGATGAAAAAAGCATTATTGGAAATATTTTGTGAAGTTGTGCAGTTATTGATTACAATCGTTTTTAAAGGGTGGTTTTTGAGCCCATATTTTGCATAAGAATTTCCTGGCCATAAAGTTTTTTCTCACTTCTAATAGAAGTTCACCCCCCAGGTCAAGAAGGACATTTGTCGGAGTGGTTCTCATCAAACCCAAAGAATGTCTTACGCCCGCAAAATGTAGATAATCGAATAATAGCTTTAAATTGTTATTGCAGTCACCGAATAAAATTCCTCCCTAGTCGAGATGTAATCGGATCAGGCCTTTCGTTATGGTAAGCATCACAGAAGGGTGCATTCCCCTTTTGATGCTACCGATACATTTGAAGATATTGAGAGCGTTTAATGTTTTTCTCTTTATTTCTTTAATATGTCTGGACCAAAACAGTTTATCGTCAATATAAAATCCTAAATATTTGAAACATTCGGTAATTTCTATAATATCTTTATTGATGTGAAAAGATAAATTGTGTTTTCTAATCAATTTTGTTTTGCTTTGTTTACTACAAATCATTGCTTTGGATTTTTCGGGGGCTAGTTTTAGCGACTGTTGCGTGAAATATGAATGCAGCTGTTCAACTGAATCGTTCAAATTAAAGAAGATGTCTAAAATATTTATTGATGAAGAATAGATGGCAATATCGTCGGCGTACATCAAAATTCTTGTATGGTTCGGGAGAAAAGATATTATTTGTGACAAAAATATTGAAAAGAAGCGGACTTAATATGCAGCTTCGAGGTACCGCTCTCTTGGCACAGTCGCTGCCCTCAGAATCCATAGTATATCCTAAATTTAATAATATTGTATATTAGTAGTACTATGTTTTTTGGACAACGGATACGGATTAAGAATTTGCATAGCAAAAATGGATCAACTCTATCAAAGGCACTTTTTAGGTCTAAAAATATCACTCTAGTGGATTTGTGTTGTGTGAGGTTAATTTTAATTTGTGAAATCAAAATACATGTTGGGTCAATTACTGATCTACCTTTTCGGAAGTCATATTGATTACTTGGGATGATATTGTTTCTCTCGCACCAAAACTCCAATCTAGTTTTGATTATTTTTTCGAAAAATTTCATTGTGTTGGAAGCTAGGGCTATTGGTCTAACATCGTTTTTACCAGGTTTTGGTATTAAGATAAGAAAAAATTTGTTCCAGGACGCGGGTATTTGGCCTGTAAATAATATATTATTAAGTAAAGCTAACAAGTATAAAAGGGTGATTTCTGGGAGTTTTCGTATCACAGTATAATTGATTAAATCAAGGCCAGATACAGATTTGATATTAAAAGAGTTAAGTGTGAAATTTAATTCTTCAAAGATTATATTTTGAGTCAAGATTTCGTTGTGAATAGTTATCCTGTTCGATTGGGAGTTAATTAAGATTTCATGTTTTTGTTCAATGTGATGAAAGGTTAAGAAGCGGTTAAGATCTATCAGACTGCGTATTTTATTTATGATGGAGTTCGAATCTATTTTATTGCCTGGATGTGACTTAAATAAATGTTTTTTTTCGTTTTAGATTTTTAAAAAGTTCCATGCTTCTAAAGGGTTTGAATTTCTGTTCAAAGAGGAGCAGAAGTCTTTAAATTTATTTATTTATTGTTCTTTTTTTTATTTAATTTTCTTTTTATCTTTTTACGGATAGTATCATATAACTCAAGGTTTTCAATTGAGGGATTTTCTTTCCAACGTTTGAATGCAGATATTTTTCCATTCATGAGGTTATCGCAATCCTCATCCCATCACCATGAGAAGTTGTTTTTTTTCTAAATGATATATCTTTTGTCATGGAGCCTTCTTTCGAAAGAGAATCGTGTACTAATGATAGAAACGTGTCCCCATAAACTCTGAGATGTTAGTAGATTGTAATAGATTAGAGAAAGAATTATTGCAGAATGTTTTAAATTTGTGCCATGATGTTTTATTGAGTCGATGATATGAAAAGGAAGAAATGCATTCGTTAAAGCTAATGATAATGGGGTTATGATCGCTGCCATAGTCGAAATCAATTACATTCTAAGATGCTTTATTATTTAGCATAGGCGAAATAAATGTGACATCCAGGGTATTATGAGATTTTCCAACACTCATATTTCCCTTGCGGAAAGTATGAGTGTTTGAAAGATCGTTCAGACAAGTTAAGTTAACTGACATGAAGGCGTTTTCAACTGCAAGGTCTTCTCTGTCGGTATTCGAATTAGGTGACCAAAGATGACTTTTGGCATTAAAGTTGACAATCATTAGGATATAATTAAGTTTGTCGAGATACGTGAAAAATTTTTCTTAGAATCCATCAGAGGTATGGGATATGGATGATCTTGGGAGGCTATAAATACGGAAGATCTCAATGGAATCAAGGTATGGGTCATTTAGCGAAATCTTGGCGCCAACAATTTCAACAACGTTTTCGTTGCAAAATTTAAAAAAGTTATTGTGGGTTTCATAAAGGTTAGTAAACTTGATACCATATGCGATAAATAGAGCAACACCACCGCCCATGGTGTTATCTCGCTTAAAAGAATTCTTATCGAAGCCTGATACCGGAAAGGGATTACCCCTTGTTAAAAAAGTCTCCGATAAGCCCAAAATATCAATCTTTTGCTGCCTTACGAGGTGAGGTTAGACAAAAGATTTATTTGTAATGGAATGACAATGCCATTGACAAATATTTAAATTCATACAATTATAACTAATAATTTAAAGGCAGAAATAATGGCAGCAATGTTATGTTTTGTTGAATATGAGAAATCCTAAGAATAGATGAGAGAAACAGAAGTTTCAAATCAATATAATTATTGTTATTGATAAATATATTAGATAGATGAATTAAGATTATTTTATTGCGTTGGGATTGATTTTTTAAAATTATATTAAAGATTTTTATGTAGACGTTCTCTTCCTGCGTATGATAAATTGAGTATTTTCGATATTTCATCGAATGTTTTGGATAAAGTACTATTGATTTGATTATTTTCAGCGCGTGTAGGGATATTGTTATGGTTATTGTCAGGAGTGTAAATAATGCCACCGGATAATTGCGGTTGATTCTGGGAAGTTTCAGCGCGTTTTTTGTCTCAGCGGTGACTTCAAGACAGTCAGAAGAGTCTAAATCGTTTTCCAAAAATGAGCAGCAAGGTCTTTTAACGCCGGGCCTTTTGCTAGTATGATGCCTTGGTTTTTTGCTAGCTGTTACCTGAGCGTAGTCTAATATGTCAGATTTGTCGAAGTTTTGGTTGAAGTTCTGAATAGCTTTATGTATATCGTATCCTGCCTCAGCCAGAAGCTCCCCAGCACCCCTGGAAGACCTACCCGTGCGCGCCATCAGCTTCTTCATATCACGTTGCAATCTGAAGCATGGACATTTGATGTCGGAAACCTGCTGAGGATCGTACCCTGAAAATTTAGCTCGCAAGCAGTTAATACAGTTAATAAATTCTGAATTACAATCTTTAGCAAAGTGATTTTTTAGGACGCAATTAGCACAGTAAGGATTTTTCTTATTTTTACACAAAAATGCTGAATGTCCAAAGCGTTGGCAAATGCTACATCTAAATACCTTTTGAACATATGGATTTAAATAAACAATTTTCCTATACAGTGTAACTTTGTTATTAATATTCCTAGAAGGAAAACAAATTTTGAAAAAATTGGTATTCTTTTTTTTCGTGAAGCCTTCGCTATTCTTAGTATATCTGTTAATACGTTCTACTTTGGTTGGATTTGACCATTCATAGTCTGATCACATTGGTTTAATGTTTTCCCGAATTTTCTGGGAGAATATATCCTCATGATCGATAAGGCCGAGTACCGTTGTGTAGGAAACCTTGAAGTCTGGTATATAAGCGTACCATTCTTGATCGCAAAAAACTTTAGAGTCATTAAAAGCATCAATAAATTTATCGGCCCCCACATCAGTGCCAAACGTTATCGAAAAACGGAAATTGCTTGATTTCTTCAAGTTGAATGAATCAGACATGGCTTCTGGAAATTTTTTAGTCAAAGTTTTACCAAAAAAGAGGTCTGAGATATTTTTCGCGTTGTTTTTAAGGTTATCGTCCGTTCTTTCGATAAATATCAAAAAAGGACTGTCATGACATTTCTGGTAACGATTTTTTATTTGGGCACGAATTTTATCGGCTCTGATATTGGGTTGTACAACAGTTATAGCATTATCGTTACATATATCGTCGGAGTTACAAAGTTCCGTAATGGTGTTCGCGGGAGATTTTTGTATGTCGTCCATTTTGGTTTTAATTGCACGCGAATCCTCAGGATATCGGTAGCCGGAAGCCGGAGACTCAGACACTCTGCACTCAACCCACTCCGAGATTTGCCAAAGCACACAACAAAGGTATCAAATAATACAGACTTGAGATTAATTAGGTTAGGATTTCACAATGTTAACAAAGTAAGATCCTTCGATGTGCACACAGTGATGGTTCAAACGAGAATCCAAATTAACACGATGTGAACCCACGTCTCAACCGGCTGACAGCTGTTCATAAAAACGAAGTACATAACCTCACATTGTTGGGCTAGTTGGATCAGTGTCATTAAAGGGTGACAATGGTCATACGCGAAATTGGAATCGGTAGCGCATAATAATTGATAAAATTATTTAAAGATAACCCGCTAGGTGGCGCTAAAGTAAGGAAATTTCTCACCATTACATTAATAAAATGAATGAATGTAAAATGCAAATTTAAAGGCTGAGAGACAGAAGGCAAATGACACGTTCAGGTGACCTGAAAAAGGCCACCAGAATATTTTTTATGAAAAAAAATTTCAAGAAGTACTTGCCAGTACTTTCTGAAAAACTAGGTAGCGCACAAGAATACTTTTTTAAGCTCAAAGCTTAAAGTTTTCACTGCTGGAGAAGGTGGACGAAAACAGAATAGCCGTAAAATCTGAGATCTCTCACTTACTATGCTATCTTCATCCTACGTATCCTAAGCCATCCGAAGTATCTCACTCGGTCTTTCGCACATTCGTATAATAAATAGCTGTCACGTTTACACAGAGCTTCGATACCAGCGCTCAGCACTTACTTGTTGATCTTACTCACATTCGTGACCTTGGCTATCTCACTCGGACTTATGCGCATAATAGCCGGTTGGCAACAATAGCGTAACTTTGGCTATAGTCAACCAATTTTAAAAAAAGTGCCACGTAAAGAGTCAGATAGGGTCTAGTAGCTCAGAATTAAGGATAAAATCCTGAAGATATGAAAGAAAAATATGAAATAACAATAATTAAAATCAAACATTTTTTTCTGCTATGCCTTATTTGATCATTGTATTGTTCACAGTAAAAAAATCATCGTTTCTGAATTGATCTTGATCTTGTTAAAATTATTTTTAATATTTTCCTTCAGTACACTATTTGTTCAAAATAATTGATTATTCAAATTATTATTTCAACTTCCCTTTTTTACTATTTTTTAAGTCTTAAAACAACTTATTCATTCAAATTAATGATGCCAACAAGTTGCACTGTATATTTGAATTTTAAAAATTATAATATAACGAGTTATTAAATAATTTGCAGCAAACTAGATAAAAATAAACAACAGAATTATATTCGTTTCATTTGATTATTATTATCTCCTAAAGTGTATTCAGAATGACCTATTCGGCCACAATATTGTTTTAATTTATCTCAAAACAAGCGAAATCATAATTATGTCATGGAAAAATGCACGAAAGCGAACTGCTGGTGATAAATGTTTTAAATTGATTTCTTTAAATTTTCTCACATTAAAATAAAAAAACAAACAATCAAATTACCAAAAACGCAAATTATGAATCATTTCCAAAGATGATTGAAAGATTGTAAAACCGTAGTTCACAATGCACGCCGCTGGGGCTCGGTTTTACGTAGTTTATTACTCTCTGGTGTTCAAGGACTTCGATCCGCATCGAAGCGTGAGCAGTTATGTCCATTTATGGCAGTTACAACATGTTCTACGTTTTAGGTTACCATCTCACATGATGTACAGACTGAAACATCGTCCAAATCGAAACGATATTGGTATATCTAGAAGCGTCTGTGATCTGTTTGCAGTTGCGTAACGCAGGAGTCAACTATGCCGTGCTTTCGTGATTTTATTGCGCGATGTCGGGAATGAGACGGTCTGTCCACCTGTCGTTGTGCGACGCATCCCGGCAGGCCTGCCAGCGTCCTAAAGACACCCATCGCTCACGATCGGCGGCTGCTCGGTGATCCGCCGGCAAGTCTTGCCTGCCCCCGGTCCATATACACTGTCGTTCATCCGCCAGGACCTCGATGAGCACCATGCCCGCGATAACTCATACGGCATCGTAGGACACCGTACGGAATGCACATGCAATACACGGAGATGGTGTTGCACGGACATATTTTTGTTGTCATGGCACTTGACCAAATGGGAGCAGCGTATATGAGCGTGGAGGTCACCACGAATGCAAGATGCTTGCACCTGCTTTGTTTCTATCTACCAATATTTTCTATGATGCCTGCCAGTGCTATCGTCACCTTATCCTTTTTGCTGATGGTTCAGAGATTATCGTCGAATCCAAAACGCGCATGTCCATACATACGCCGACGTATTTCAATCGTGTTAACTACTGAATCTCCTTACCGCCAACTAAGAGAGTGATAGTTTCTCACAGTTCCTTGTGGCAACAAGCGCTATCTTTGTTTTATGATCCGCAAAGGTCAAACCCACCGAGGTTAGCCATCGTCAGATAGTCCTTATGGCTTCGTTAGCTACTAGAGTTACAACTTCCAGAAGATTGTCGGTAACCACTACTGCCATATCATTCGCAAAGCTGGAGGCAGTCATACTAGATTGAGGACTTGGTGACACCACTTTTGAGTAAGAGAGAGAAGGACAGCGCTATACGATAGAAAGAGAGATCCGTGTCACCAAATCCTCAATCTGGCATCTCTGGCTGGAGGTCTTTGCACCAGACGGCAGTTCTAGCCTCAGTACCACATTGTACATCACATTCCACAACATTTTAATACAGGTAATGATTACAATATGGATATGTTACTACCTAGTTCCTTACAAGATGATTTTTCCTGGTGGATGAATACACTTAAAGAAGCAAAAATATCGAAATCCATATTTCAGTCCATACCAGCTTATGAAATTTTCTCAGACGCTTCTCGATACGATTGGGGTGCAACCATAAATGGTCAACCCATGATTGACGGTCTGATCTTGAGCGAATCGAGCATATCAACTATTTAGAGTTGAAGGCGGCTCTTTATGGATTAATGTGTTTCACAGGCATGATGCATTCGAAGACCATTTTCTTGCAGTTCACTACGACAATTACTTGTATAAATAAAATAGGTTTCTTTCAAATACCGAAATTATCTTTCCCTAACTCCATCTCCAACGGGCAAAAAAAGGAAACTATACTTATTTGCTTCTTCGGCAAATAACTTTGTTGCAGATTCTGGATCCAGGATTATCTTGTCTGAGACGCAATAGATGCTGTCTTCGAAAGCTTTTAATAGGGTTCCAAACAATTTTGGTTGCCCTAAAATTAATCTGTTTGTTACTAATACAAATTTTAAATGCAAAGTTTTCATTTTATGGTTTTCAGACCTTTTTGCTTTTACTGTCCACTGGAATCAGCTGAATTTTTTCGCGTTTCCACCCTTTACTATAATGAATTACTATATTTGGTAATAATAGATTTCTCCTACTTATTCTATTTAAGATATTTTATCTAGCTCGGTTTCAGGATCGTTTGCAACAATCATACTATTAATTATTTCTAATAATTTTAGTCAAAACTACTTAGACGAAACAGATATGATTTCATTTTACTTTACACATAAATAAATTTACTCAAGTTAGTTATCAATATAAGAATATAAAATATCGTTTATTATCAATCAAGTAACATTAGAAAGTATCAACCAATATTTAGATTTTTACATTTTTCCATGCAGCAGTTTTCGAACTAATCAAAATCTATTCGTTTTAACTTTAACATACTCTAGGTGAGACTTTATATAAAACAAATTATCATTCTGCACACTGCACTTTCTCAATAATCACATTCAGTAAGTCAGATAATTATCTGGTTATACTTCGGATAACACTACAAATTTTATTTATCATCAACTCAAATGTCGAAACTCGCTGAGCTCCGGTTCAGGTTTAGAGCACTCTCAATGAACGAAAGAACGATAACAAATTTCAACGACGCTTGACTAACTCCGTCACCAACTCGTCTCTGGCCTTAGTTATTACTGCCAGTTGCAAAAAGAAGGCCTCAAATGCTTCCATCTTGGTCCCTAGTTTCCCAAAAATCACCCAGTCATGTTCGGCCGACTTGAAATCCAGAACAGAATTGACGCCATTTCAGTGCACGATCATTTTGTTGCGCCAGCACAGCGTACAGTGCCACCTGGATTTATCCATAGCCGGTCAATATGAGAATGTGATCAGCTGTTATATTCCAAGCGTTTGTTGATAGTTGCGTTGGATGTTTATATCAGACCCGTTGACATTATTATGATTGGTGTGAGAGAGACAGTGGCTGACGTCTAGGTCGGCTTCGCGAATGCTACCCATGACATCTACAGTACCTGACATCTTCTGAGGTTATGGTTGCCGGTTTTCGGTTGTCGTAAGTTAGGACATCCGATCCAGGTTAGTCCACTTACCAGGATTTGCTTCAACATGTTCATCAGGTTTCTCTACTCTATCCTTTTTCCGTAGGTACAATTTGTAATCGGCAATTAGTTTCATTTATCTGAGTCTCGCAATTTGTGTTTATTATTATTCCAATTACAATTATTTTTCATAATTTAACGGGAGTTATATTTTTCTTTCAACTTTCAATTTATATAAATAATAAAATTAAGTGGCTCTTGAATTAAGTCCTCGATTGCAAATTGGCCCCATCCTTTTCATTTTAGTATTTCATTTCATATGTATCTCCAATGTTTTACACTTTGAGCCAAGTACAAATTCATGAACTTCTCCTTTTAGAGCGGTGTACCCTTGTTAGCAAAACATCCCTTTAGCAGCAGAAGTATTATACACGAGGAAATCCAAAGAAAAGGAACTCCTTCCATAGCTATTGATATTGCAGTAGCCTTAATTTCTGATGTCACGATAGTTCAGTATTCAAAGTCGATTCGTTTGTGGTGTAAGTTTTGAGAAGAGAAATCACTCGATTGGTTTGAACCTCCAATTTCTCCTGTTTTGGAATTTATAGCAAACAATTACAAAGCAATGCGATACCATTACCACTCGACGTAAGGTTTCAGTGAATACGAGTCTTGAAACGAGTTCCAGATACGGCATCTACGGAAATGAGAGTCTGTGGGTGTACATGTAGAATAGTATTTTCCCTGGTATAAAAAAATAATTTTATAACCTGAAAAAATGTCCAAGAATGAAGTTTTCATAAGCGCTGATGAGGTTATCTCGTAAAAGGTAAGAGAGCGCCGCGTTTTCTCATCGGATTCGTACTCAGGAGGTCAAAAAACCCCGAAATAGAATGATGTCACTCATTTTTGGAGTGAGGTAACCAAAACTGATATTTACCGTGAAATTTCGTAACAGTTTTTACAAACTTCGCTTTGTAACGTTTTTCTATTAAATTTATACCTTGAACCGACTAAGAATTTAATTAAGAACCCTGGTGATGCGCTTTTTCTCACTTGAAAAAAGGCACATAAAGCCGCTTCTGCGCATATTATAAGTAAGTGATAGAAGAAGACTTTGCTTCATCGCATTACACAGCGACATCACCTACGCATTCACTCAGATTATCAACGAATATGTTAATATCATATATGTATATTTTATTTATTTCTGTGATTTGAAAAACTAATTCAAATATCTTAGGCACTTTGATTTAATGTTAATAATATTGTAACATTTTCTCGATTTGAATACAATTTATTGTTTGTCACAATCGTAAATACTTTAAGCAGCTCCCATTTATCCACTCGGACGAAAAGTGAACGTAATTGAATAATTTAACGATTTCACCGAGTGAAATTCAACCATGATTATTTAAACGTTTCGTTCCCGCGCAGTTTTGCTATTGGCGGGAGCTTTAAAATGCTTGTCGTCAGGACATATCTAGAGACATGACTACCATTTATCGACTCAGACGAAACGTAGATTGAACTTCACTTGGTGAGTTCGCTTAGTCATTTAATTATTGGTGAGTTCGCTTAGTCATTTCATTATTGGTGAGTTCCCTTAGTCATTTAATTATAGTTTAGTTTTCTATGAAAGATTCACTGGGAAATTTCTGCCATACATCGATGTCAAGTAAGGTTGTGGGTGATTGAGATCTGCATCTGTGTTTATTAAACAATGACCAAAAATGATGTATTCTTCGCATTTATCAGAGCACCTTTTCTTGTGAAGTTTGCTTTTAAAAAACTTTCCTCCGTAAAAAATCTAATATTCTTACGAAATTTTTACCTTTAAATAAATTTTCTTGTTTTTTAGTATAATATATATATTGCTTAATACAAATGAAAACATTAAAAAAGTTCCTTTATAAAAATGTATTGAATGCTAGATCGCAATGGAAATATCGGAAAAAATGAATTAGATGTTTTTCTTTTTTTCATAAATTAAATGTTTCCTATGGTTTTTAGCTAAAATAATTTTCAATGTGAATAAATACTATAAATCTCGAATTTCATAATTTTATTATAATAAGTTCTAATTTTACATACATGTTATTTTCATGGATTCAAATTCAACGTACAATTCAACATGATTGTTGTTGATAGTAGGCATCTTCGACTTCACCTCGGACTGCCTCCAGCAGCCCTCGATCACGTCTCAGGTGCCACTTCATCTCAAGGAGTAAAAACTAATTTTGCTCCTTTGATGCACACGATATTTTTCGTGATTTAATCCTGAAAAAGAGAAAGTATAACGGGGTTTGACTTCTGCGAGAGATTAAAATATGTGTTTCACTCCCTAAATAGTGTATTTACTCCTGTGTAAGGAGGAAACACTTGTTTTGAACTTCTTCCCCCCCCCCTCTCCCCTGCCATAACGAAAAGAAGAAGTGGTGGCACAGAATTAATTTCCTAAATTTATATTTAAATTAGGATTACTAATAATAATGAATCTCATAAATATACAAATTTCAAAATAAGTTTTTTTGTTTGTGTGTTTCATTTAAACTCAAAAAATTACCAAACGAAATCAATTTGTCTTTCATCAGATTTCTTGTTTAGACTCTAGGTGTCATAGACTAATAAAAATTTAGTATTTAGACATTTTAACTTGAAAGATATTAAAAAAATGATTCGTTCGTAACCCTCGATTTCGTAACCTTGAATAACTATTCTATGTATTTAAATATGTTTTTAGATCATATGTAAAAATTAGAAATGATATGAAAACACAAAGTAAACATATTTGAATAAGAAATTTGGTTTATTATTTTTTAAAAATATTTTTTCATTAAATCTGCTCATACGTATGAAAATCAAATAATTATCTCAAAAAATCTTTTTCGAATAACCAAATGCAATAGAATGGTAGTTAAAAGAAAATAATATTTTTATTTCGAATAAAAAGTAGTTTATGAATTTTGGTTAATTTAGAACCTGAAATTTCTATCCTGAGCCACTTCAAGAGCTGGATAGTCAAACCCCATCACCACAAATCGGTGGGTACCGGATTGTCTATCCCCTAAGTTTGAAATAATCCATCTTGAGGTTTTAATCTCGTTCAGTGGATTTATTTTCTGCGTTCTTTAGTTTTTCATCATTTAATTTATTGGAACAAAATATCAATAAATTAAATAATTGGAATTTACCAAACTTTTGAAACCTGTATGAAAATTATTGTTGTTTTAAAATTTCTTCGATTTGAAGAATTCTTAACCACAAATCCCATAACACATCAAGTATTTATGTATCACAGACATACTTAATTTCTCTCTAAATTACTGTTTCCGAACACAGTATCAAGACAGACAGCAGTATTTATGGTAAATAAAACAATAAAAATAATACTTTCTAAAATTAAATGTATGGATTACACTTATTGTGAGTGTATATGTGTATTGTGAGAGTATATATTGAATAAGTAAATATTACTTATTTAATAAGGTCATATTAACTTTAAGTGA
>JABFQD010001426.1:0-18416 GCA_022817045.1 Psix sp. ZL-2020 | reverse complement strand
AGATATATACATATATATATATTAATATTATTGTCACATGTACTTCATGTCCAAGTCATTCTCTGCATATTGCAGAACAAATCTTAAATGTAGGAAACTGAACGCATTGAAAAACATTGTACATAAGATGTTCTATATTTTATTTTTGTTGGTTATGTAAATGCGTTGATGGTGGTTTATGCGATCGAACTCGAATTCTATGTATATTACGTAAATATATGAATACTAATGAGAATGACGGAATGAAATACCTTATTTATTCACAAAGGTATTTAAGTTGAATACCAAAGCATGTAGATGTGTATCGAAACGCTTGAAATTGTTCATTTTCATCGAATGGTTAGTCGATATGTTTAAATGAAGTGCGGTTCAGTTTTGCGTCAATACATACGCAGATTAATAATTAAGCACCTCTGTTAATTCTTGACTTGTTCATAAGAACTGCCATAGTTGAAATTTAACGTACAGCTCAAATACTCCTGTTCATTCAATAATTTTTATTGCGTATCATTCACAGTATATTTATCATTTAGTCGCAAATAATCGATGCATAAATCTAGTTTCTGCGCACATGATAAATTTTTAAATGGTCCAAAATTTAGATCGTGATAATTTTAAAAATAATTTCACAGTGATTGAGTGCTTTTAAGTGATATTCATAGTTCCTTATGAATAATTGTGGGATTCGAATTATTAATGAAATTCATTAAATTTAGGTGTAACAAAATGTTTTTGTGAGATAGTCAACTGCCACAATCAAGCAGCAAATGTATGTAATTATAAAGTCGTACCGAATGAGATGGAATGGAAAATAGCTACTGTCTAATTGTAAGTGTATATAAACACGGTATGGGACAAGTATGTAAATTGTGATTATCCAGTTTTAAGGAAACCGTGATGCGTAAAGAAAGTTATGTAAAAAAGAGGCTTTATGTCTGAATAGTTGAATGAATAAAAATGTATTTGAAATGCCACATCATGACGATTCTTTATTCACGACACTATTACTGATGATCGTTAGCTATTTTCATGATAATGATTTTTTACACCGCGTATCATCAAAATGAGAAATGCAATGATTTATGAAAATCAAATTTATTAATTAGATATCGATATGCTATTGTGACCTAAAATGGCGCAATTATTTGCATCAGAGATCTTTTCACAAACAAATCAAATATGCTCCTTATTAAAGCTTCAAGGATTTTTATAAATCTGTATTCTAAAGATTAATTAAACAAATTTAATTTGTTTTAAGAATTGAGAAACAGAAATAAATTAAGAGAACACAGTTCTATTTAAATTAATCTTTAACAAAAAATGCATAATTCATTTAAAAATATGAAATCTGTTTTACCACCTTGTCTAGCGATATGAATTATAAACCAAGAAAAAAAATTATAAAAACAATAGTCTTGATTATATGACCTAATTTTACATGATCCTTTTAAGGAGCTTAGCCAAGGTGCATTTACTGTAAAACCGGTCAGAAGTACAGTTTGCAATGTACGTGGGTCAAAACGAGTTTCGCACTCGAGGGAAGAGTTTATTTGTCAATTTTCGAAGCAAAAGTCGTTTTTCAATAGTCAAATTAACATATGACCTAATTCTCGTATTTTTTTTCAGCCCAATAGATATTTCAGACTAGAAAATAAATCAAAAACATCACAAATTCTATAGATCAAATGAACCAATAGTGATACAAAATTTTAACTCATTTTTTTTATTCGAATTTTTTATTTAGCTTTTGGATTTATTTCATCAGTACCTTGAATTCGAAGTATATAATCAGATAAAATGAAATAGTATTTAGAAAAACGTTTTCACTTGACTTAATTTGTCTTTATAATAAACTTTCATTTTGAAAATAGGTTTTTTTGCAAAAAATTCTAACTTTGCCAATGAATTCAATTAAAACACAAAAAATATCTAAAAAAACAATTATTTTGATTTGAATTTGACTCAATCAGATTAATTAATTTAGCAACTTTTTTCATTAATGTACGATAAAAATAAACAAGATTAGTCATTTATTATTTTCAAGTCAGTGACATAACCGAAGATCATATTATGAAACAGCATTGATTCTTGAATTGCCATTTAATTGTTCCGATTTTTTAAAATAAATTTGCGTTTGAAACATGAAATGAAATTTAAACTGTTGTCGCAATGACAATTTGCAAACAAAATTGTGTGATGATTTATTTCAAAGTATCTGTAAATTTAAGGTTTATGAGTGACTGGTAAAAAGTGATTTGCATTTAAATATCCATTAGCAGAAAAAGACGAGGTGTGAATCAGCAGTGTCTAGTATATTATATTGACTCGGGATATGATGTGTCAAAAGTGACAACTATTATACATATGCTTAAGAGCTGTACAAACAGCTCGTCCTTCGTCGTTTTTTTCACCATTAAATTACGGTAACAATATTACACCGACGCATCGTTATACGCAAATGATCCGATAACACGAACAAACTTAATGGAAATAATTTAACGATAAAAAAGATTTTCTCATAGAATAATGAATTTTATTGTCTAATAACAGCGCTGACGAAGTGTAAAATTTTCTGAGATTAAGAAAGAATGAAAAAACGAAAGTACGAATGTTATGTAAAACAATAACTCATCGCAAAAAATTGAAGATTTCTTACAAATCCATACAAATGAATAAATATGACTTTTAATAATTAACAATATTTATGAACAAGTTAATAGTTATAACGTGGCGATAATAGTCTCATTAAAATGATTATATATTATAATTTTTATTAACTGGTATTTTACCAATACAAATTTGCCGCTAAAAAATAACTTGTCTGAAGAAAACTTAAACAGTGAAATGAAGCAAAAAAACTGAAAGGATTTGGAATATTTGAAACCCAGAATGCTGGCGTGATAAATGTGTTTGTGAAATGGGATATGATTTCCAACTATGCATCTTAAAAAATATACATGTCCTTTGCATATAAACGTGGCTACTAATATGGTGTACGTCGAAGGGAATTTTACTGAAGAACGTCTGAGCAATGTCGCTCGTACGTGATACACATAAAAAATATAAATGTGCACAGTCGCCTTGTACAAAATGTGATCTTCTGATTCATAAACTGATTGCTCAAAAGATAAAATATTATTCAAATATTTTTCTGATTCAAAACAAGATAAAATTTATTAAACGATTTTTTAAAGTAACTTTACTTTAAAGTTTTATTTTTTTATTTCACAACCGATAGCCAGTTGCAAAAAAGGAATCCAAACATTTTTCATTTTAAATCTTCATTAATTTTATTTTGAACATTTCTATTTTTCAATCGGTAATTTTTAAGTGAAAACCACTATAAATAAACCAGTATTTATAACTTCAAAAATAAATAATACAAAATTACAATTTTTGGTTAGCAGTTTAACATTAAAGGAGAATTAAATATACACTTTTCATAAATAAAATAATTTATACAAACAAATGATGTAAAAATGAAAGTTAAAAATAAGTTAATAAAAAAATGTTTTGCAAATCTATGTTTCATGGATTAATAATATCTTGATCAATGAATTGATTAAAAAACATTTTTGAATCAACCGTAATTTAGGTTTTATAATGTCAAATAGATTATTATTAGAGAAATATCTATTTTCATATTCCATTTGTAGATAATCGATTATGCTTAAATGTGAATCAGTAGGCGACATTGTATCGAGTCAAGAATTTGAAAAAAGTGCCTAGCATTTTTCACACTACATAATTTAAGAATAACAGTCAATAATATGACACCTGTTTTAATAGTGAATAATTATTTTAATATTATTCTATGAATACGTGCATTTATTACAAATCGCGATTACGTTGGTTACATTTTTTATAAAAAACATAAACATACTGTCGTTAACCCAAATATTTTTCAATACAAAATAATAACTTTCTAAATAAAGGAAGATTAACAGTTTTTTTCTCGAATAAAAAGCAATGAATAATTGTGGAAATTTCACTGACGTAATTAATTTAACATATTTACGACAGTTAGTATGACTATTATCATTGAAAAAAGGAATACTTTCGTCAGAACGTATTTCTAGAAAATTAACTTTTTTCTTAAATCGATTAGGTTTTATGTTTTTTAAAGCTAGACTATAAGACTAGTTTTTATGATTAATCGTAATTAGTATATTTTTAACTTGTAACATAAATTATTAAAATATGGTTTGACTAATTTAAAAAACCAACTAAAATTTATAACTTTTCAAAAGTTCCATATATTGAATTTTGCTTAAGAAAGCATCTTAACTGGAGCACAGATTTCTTTTCGTAATATTATATTGTAAAATTATAACGCTAAATTTAAAAATTACACTATAATATAATAGAATACCTTCTAAAGAGGGAGTAAAACAAGTTTTCACTTCTTCGGAAATGCATACACTATCTAGGAAGTGAAACACGTAGTTTACTCTGTTTCTACTGTCTGAAATAACAGTGGTACCAGGAAGAATCAAATGATAGATCAAAGCTGTGAGCGTTTTCGCTGTGCGAAACTCGATGGTGACTAAAAAGAGCTTGCCCGAATCTCGCTCTACACCACCAAAAACCCATTGGCCACGAACAAATCTCCCTCGGTGATACTTATAGTGTCCGAACATAGATTTGTCGATTTCTATGATCTTGACTGGACCACTGATTGAATCGGATTTTTTATCAGTCCACGCTATACATATTTGTTAGCAATCAATACGACTGAACAAATTTCATACTACAACAACGCATGTGTTAATATCATATATAAAAATATGATGAATATGAGCGATAAAAGAAACATTGTATTTTAAGAACTTTTTTTGTTATGTTTTTCCTCGCGACGTCTTTTGCACTTGAAGACAATATTTTTCACATTCAAATCCACGGTTCCGCCTCAAAATTCACATTTTATCACGTTCAGGAACACCTAATTCCTCACTAGGAAGGCTACCAAAACTTCCTTATCGGCAGTTAACAGAACAATTTCTCACATCAACATGTTGATCAAACCACAGTATATTAAATGATTTATGTTAATTTTAATGAATTCAAATTGAAGATGAGTAAAGTACAAAACAAGAATATAATTAACTAATTGGTATAAAATTGTTATTATTACTTAATTTATTTCGTATACAATACAACGGATAAAAAACTCTTTTGGTTACGATAGCTGTCGATGAAGGGGAATGGACCATGCAGTTCCCCTCGCAGAGTCATGAGATCTAAGGGAGTGGAGGAGCAAAAGCATTGGAGAAGAGATGTTTATGCTTAAATTATTGAATATTTAGTGAAGAATATGATACTTATTGAATACAATTAAAGATGCATTTTAATCATTCAATGCCTATGTAATAGAGTATAAAATATTAAATCATCTAGATAAAAAAATTATATTATTTCGGAAATGATGAGAGCGCTGCGCTTTCTCAACAGATTCATATTCAACAGGTCAAAATCCTTCGGAGAAGTCACCCCTGACCCAATTTTGAGGTGAGAAAACCAAACCTGATATTGACTCTCAACTTCAAAGAACACTCTTAATAGATTTGTATCGATTTTCTTTACACTGTTCATTCGAATAAAATAGTATTTTACAGTAGAAAATGAGAAACAATAGATGTTTGGTTTTTACGTTTTTTTTATAAATAAAAAAGTGTCACTTGAAAATCTCTGTTTTTCTGGAATGTAATTTCGTCGTGAATAAGCCTTTTAGCTAATGGGGACAGCAGTGTTACTTGCTAAGGTAAAAACTAACAATTCTAAGGCAACAAGAACAATACTTTCAGACATAATTTAACAATGTTTACGTAAATAATAAATTTAACTTTTCAGTATTTTTGATACTCGCTTGAATTGTCTGAAGTTGATTTTTTTCTAATTATTGAAGCAATAATTTTTATTTTATTTTCCTAGTTTCATATAGATGACATTTTAATACATCCTTCAAAAGTAGAAGCTAAATTTAAACATTTTCAAACTAATCTTTGGGTATAACCTCTACTGTAGCATAGGTACCGACATACTTGTTCCACAAAACAACTGCTGAGGAAATAGCAGAAGATATTTTCCTCAGAAACGAACTGTTAAAACATTTCAAACTCTTTCATCGAAGATGAAAGCGATGAGAACAACTTGTAATGTTTCAAATAATTTGGTGGGTTTACGATAGATTTTGACTCAAATGATTTTGCAGTCAAGATTGAAATGACACAAGAAACGCTTATTTTCAGACAACCACGAATAGAAAATATAGAGATATAGAAGCGATTTAAAAAAGTTCCTGAATGACGTTGAAGAGATTATTGAAGAAAAAATATTCGAAGAAAATTAATTCTACTCAACTTCATACATCATTACTTAGTCATAAATTTAAAAAAAGGGGAATTGTTACAAAAATATTTTCTCACCATGAAAGAGGCAACAGTTAAAATGATGCGCCAATACAATATGTCATAAACAGTATTTCTGACGACTCAAGTAACAAAGTTTTTTTTGAATGGTGAGAAGATGTTAGCAAGATTTAAACAAAAGTTGAAAATGCAATGAGAAATGCAATTCTCAAGTGCTATATAAAAAATGTAGATTAACAGAACCATATTATTTTTAATACAATGGTGTAGGTCACAAGTTTAAAGAATACAAAGTTAGAATAGAAGAAAAGAAAAATATATCTTCTAATGATAGTTTAAAATCTTCTGCGAGTAAGAACATTTTTGTTGTAATAACTGATGTACAATTTGAGGTTTCAATCAATACTGGTAGGAACGTTGTTACGCAAAAGTGCTTATGATCGAATGTCCGTTGTAAAGTTGAGAACTACAGATGTAGTTTTGTTGGTCCAACAAATTGAAACGATGAATTGATTTTGTAGGTCCAACAATAGAAATGGATTTTTTTGTTTCAGACGATTTATAAGCATGTTTTCGCGTTTGGCTAAACCACTAAATATCCAATCAAGTTTAAATTTACAGATGAAGAAGGTGTTAGCCGGAGAATCTGTGTTGAAATTGTATCATCCATGTTTCGAAAACAGAACTTCATATACACGTGAGTATTGATGCTGATGGAGCAGTTTTGCTACAACGTTTATTTAACGATGGACAACTATATTCAGTTTACTACACATGTAGGAAAACAATGATAGCAGATATCCTGTAATGATGTTACAAAAATATGACGATATTATTCATCAAATTAAAAGAGCGCAAGATGAAGACGACGAAATGAAAGTATTAAAAGAAATTCTGAAGACGTGTGAATATGAAGATTATTTTGTATAAAAAAATATTCTATTTAAGTTCAAAAATGATCGCGAATTATTGGTAACTCCAAGAACAATGAAAGATGTGATAATCAAAATGTCACATGAAAAAGGGCATTTCGCGATGCAAAGAACATAAATACTTATTAAAGAACAATAATAAATTTGAAGAACAAGGTTGATCAATTCATAAAGAACCGTGTCACGTATATTTTATAAGATAAGAAAATTGGAAAGAAAGAAGGACTTCTGCATCTAATAGGAAAATATGATTTACTATTAGAAACACACAAAGGACGATAATAAATTATAAACTAAATTGGAATCTGAATTTCTATCATAAATTCAATAATTTTCTTTTCAACATAAACTAAGATTGGAATGGATTCTGGAATTTAAATCAGAATCTACTAGCAAATTTTGAAATAAGATTTTTCTTTTCCATAACTCAATAAAGTACTGTTGTTCACACAAATACAAAAGTTGAAATTTAAAAATAATCCCAAATATTTATTAATCACAAAAATATTCAATAGCAATTAACCACAATTTCAAATTACTTTTGCCAACACGTGTACTAAAATTTTACAAGGAAATTATATCACACAATATCAATAATTCTCTTCCAACGTACTCTACAAGATTTCATCAAATATTAGCGGCACAACCTGTTCCTCAAAAATAAAAATTTAATTATCTAAATATAATCTACAGAAAATATCCAAATTTACAATAAAACACTTTTAAAATCGAACCAACTTTTACATGGACACACGGATCTCCTGTGCGAGTGCCTCACGATTCAAAATACAAAATCGGAATTTCTAAAATCTCCAAATTCTAATAACGTTCGACCACTGTGTTAATTTTCCCCTCCTTCTCATCACTTCTCTTTGTCATCTCTACGCCACTGTCTCTACTTGGCGCCAATTTTTATTCGTCGCTGCTCCATGATGATAGTTTCCCTGTATTACTTACCTCCATGAACGAAGGTTTGAAGTCTACTTCTTCTGAATAAGGTAACAGAAAATCCTAAATGGCTATCAGTATATATACACCATGGTTTATTATGCTGATCTTCTCGGGATTCAATACAGTGGAACGATGTGAACGGCACAATTTGTAGCTATTTCAGGTGTTCGTAGATGATAACAGCATTAATTAAGTGATCACAGCGACAATTTGAAGTTTAGAAAAGAATGTTTGTCCCAGCAAGGTTCAGTGTTTCATTTTGCTCGATTCTGCTCCATTCTCTTCTATATATCAGATGTTGGTAGAGCGAATGCTCTGGACTCGATGGTAATGATCTCCGTTGTAGCGTGTGCTATACTAATTGTCATGCTACTTGCAAATTCAAAATCCTTAACATACTACTTTTCATATCATTTATCTACACAATTTACCTTTACAAAATAAAACTCATTTTACCAAACTTATAAATCTTGTCTTAATATTATGTCAGGATCTCGCCCACGATAAACTGAGGTCCATGGTTATTTCTGAAGAGCCTAAAAAGGCATCGTCACGCCACATCCTAGCAGTCATAGATAGTTCTACTAAATTTGTATGATTTTATACAGTTAGAGGTACTTCTTCATCTGAGGTGATAAGTAAATTATAATTATTAAAAAAGTCTTTTGGAAATCTGTGGCGAAGATTATTGCAGTAGCAAGGGTATTGAGTTTGTTATAATGACGACTGGGTTACCGCTTGCAATTGGGAGAAAAAAATTAATTTTTGGAACTAAAAGAAATGATAGACTAAAAATTTAGAGAACATTTGGATAAAAGCCAAGACGAATTGAAAAGCTAAGCTACAAATAACAAAAGTACAAGAAAAAAATCAAAAGACATATTTTTCGACGACGAAAACTAGCTAATACAAAGAAAGAGATTTGGTAGCTATCAAGTGAACTCAGATGGGTTCAGGTTTTAAGTTGAAATCTAAAGTTTTCGAGTCCATTCAAGAGTGAAAAAGTCGAATCTAACGATATTTATGTCGTTCGTTTAAGATAATATTTCTAAAATGAATATTATCTCTAATTGTTACTAGTATCGGCTAACAATTATGGGCCAACGTAGATTCGCATTACATGCCATCATTGTACCATCACCATACTACTTAAGTATTGGTTAAACTTTAAATTACAATGTTTGTCAATTTTCAGCTGTATCGACTTCTGTATTGTATCAGTATAGATAGCCGTATTTCGGCTGTCAGTACTGTACCAGTATTGAGTCGTATGTCAAACACTGGTAATTTCTGTATGGGCCTTTTGTTAAGAAATTCAGTTTTACAATCAACGATTGTGCTGTTAACATCTGAATGAATGTTTAATCGTTTTAAAATAAATGAATTTGGATTTTTCATTTTCTACATATATAGAAAACATACATTTTCTATGTATTTCTATTTATATTCGCCTTCTATTCTCTTAATCCATAAAAGGTATAGGTTCCATAAAAAGGCTTTCGTAATCTACGTCTATTTAAAATAATCGTTTCTAACTAAACATAGATTATACAGAACGCAACAGCTATTATAAAATTAGACAATGTAAAAACATTTCATATCTCAAACAGTAACAATTTTCTAAATCGATATTTTAATAGCCTAAAAGTGTTTTTGATTTTAACCTAACATGAACAAAATTTTTATTAAAATTTCTTTCAATAGTGCTCTAATTAGAACTTGTGTATGGTTTTGTTATAAATGCAGTATCATCAATAATATTATATCGTCATTTATCTGCGATATTTTGCTTTTAATAGAAAAAAACATCGAAAAATAAAACTGATTTTGCTAGAAACTACAGTAAACAGTCAATAAAACGTTTGTTTGTGTCGTGGATAAATTGAAGTATTTCATTATATTGATTACTGTATACATGAAGAATTTTATGTTCACACATAAATATATGTTCCATCAGCGGTACCTACAATTCCAGGAAATATATGTACAAATATTTTCGAAATCTATTACATTCGTTTCTCATCTTCCTGCATTTAACGGAAATTTGATAGCAGATTTTGATAATTGAATGAAAGAATCAGTTACTTTGCATACACCATGAACGCATAATAATGGTGCATAAAAAAGCGCACCGCTTCTTAGAACAGTTTTGTTATAAAAAATCTAACGGAATTTTTTTTATTATAATCTGTTTAATATAGATATTCTTTTCTGTAATAATTTGTTTATAATTCATTACCTTAAAAACAATTTCATTTATTCTTTTAATTATTATTTACTTTACTGTTGAAGAAATTATTGTTTATTGTTTTTATTAAGTCTCTTTTAAAACATTGCATAAGAAACATAACGATTATGAAAATGTATAAACCTCTTCATTAAACAAATTATTAATCATATCTTGAACATAATTTTTTAATCATTGCACCTCATTTTTATAATTCGAAATTTCAAAACCATTCTCACAAATAATGTTAATACGCAAAAGAAATATATAATTTCTTTATTTTACCATTTTTATGTTTCATACAAACTCATTTCAATAAAATGAATTATATTATATATAAATAACATATAAAATTATGTTTTTTAATTGAATTTAAATAAAAGTAAAAAATGAAAATGTAGCAAAATAAAAATGAATTTATTTTTACTTTATGAAATAGTTTCAAACTGGTTAAGAACTATTTTATACATGAACCAAACAGTAATATTGATTTCGGTTCCGAAAAATAATCGATTTGTGAATAGCTTTAGTTTCAAGTGTAGTTTAATTCTCTACTCATATCAAACAATATTTAAATTGAAACAAATCCTAACTTTACTTTTCGAGTCATGTTTAACTTGTTAATTATTTAAGTTTCTTCTATCTCTTTTTTAATTATGACAACCATATAAGAATTCCTTTGTTCTGGAGTGACTCAATTACCTGACTTGAATACTCATGGATTAAAATATGCGCATTTGATTAACCTTCCGTTGAACATGCATTTTTATCATACTTGTTTTTCACTTTTGGACACAATTGGATGTTTTTCTTATTTTCTTAGAACATTGCACACGTAACTGAGGGTTAAAGTGTTATCTATAGTCATTGACATCAAATATGAATGATAAAATTAATGATGTGCGGTATGATAAACATTCATTGATTCATTGAGATACTCCTCTTCTTCTAAATAAAAAAGGATATTAAAAATAACAGTCCTTTGATATAAAACACAGAATTTTTTGAAAATATATATATAATCATTAAACATGTATAATTCAAAAGCATTATACAAGGTTAAAACGCATAGGTAATTTTATGAAAAAGTTCACCCGAAGCTAACTATATATTGTAAAAAATATTGCAATTACGATTTTTGTGTAATGATTTATTTCTTGTTGGTAACTAAAGGCCAAACTGTCTATATTTGTTTCTACAAATTTGAATCTGTAAAAAGGAAACATATTCTCTTTAAAGTTTTACTAAATTTGGAATATTTGAGCAATTATATTATTTAAAGTACTGAATCAAATTTATTACTCACATAAAAGCTAAATAAAGTTAAGAAAATAAATTACATTCTAGACTAAATTTTCCAAAAATAAATAATAATTTTATTATCAAATCAACTTTTT
The DNA here is from genome assembly GCA_022817045.1 of Psix sp. ZL-2020. Taxonomy (NCBI): domain Eukaryota; kingdom Metazoa; phylum Arthropoda; class Insecta; order Hymenoptera; family Scelionidae; genus Psix; species Psix sp. ZL-2020. The sequence continues at coordinate 6,541 of JABFQD010001426.1, read as the reverse complement.
CAATTTTTAAATAGAATCAGATCACTTTATTTTACTATTTTTTATTTATTTTGAAAAATTAGTTGAGATTAATTAATTACTTTAAATAAGATTTTGCGAAAAATATTCATCTTTGACTCTTCAATAAAATATCAGTCATTATTTTATCTTTTTTACTCAACAATAACCTTCACTTTGACTATCTCTTTTGCACTCGTGTGATTTTCGTTATCCTCTTAAGGTAAAATATTACTTGATGTTTGTCGGTCTCTCTTTCACTAAGTGATTCAATGTTACCTATCTTTTTGCACTTGTACATCTGACATAATATCTTAACCCTCAATGAGCGAAAAGAAAATTTATCTCCTTTTGTTTAACCACTTTAATATTCTACTTCTCTCTTGCATTGTGGAGTTTTGGATGAAAGGTTAATAACAATTCAGTTTCGTTGAAACTTCAAAGCGATCTTTTACTTGATGATTCCGTTATTTGCAAAGTCAATTGAACCATACATTATTTTCTATTTTCCTTGCCGCTGTTCAGCTATCAATCACTGTTTTCTTCAAACTCATACAAAAACCCACAAAGTGCAGCGAACCTTGCAAAAACGCAACGAATCCAAACATCGTTAGAACCTCAGTATATCTAAAAATATTTATCTTGCACAACACAGAAATTGTTCAGTTTAGAAAAATAAATAATTCTTTACCATTTGTCTGTTTTTGCAACATTATACCTACTTCGAAGTCATCTCTATTCAGAAATCTTGTAAATGAATCATTATAAACAACTTTTTTTTCGTTCGACGTCATTGATAATTCTAAGAATGAGATTCTAGGAATGATCAGCATTGTCCTGCTTCGAGACAAGCATCACAATATTGACAAAAAAATCCGCCAAAAAGCGAGCCATTCTCTGACTTGTCAACGACCGTCTCACGTGTTAGGACTTCGCACATTTTCCCACTTTGCAGGCCCCGCGGGCAATTTGCGTAACAAGCCGCCAGGGGCCGGACATAAGTATAAAAGCTGAGGATACAGAATGGATCGACGCACTTGCACCTGATTAACGCTAATACTGAAGAGGTGAGACTCAAAGTTTGATTGCAATTTAACCTCGATGAGTACTCGCCACTGGACGGAGTTACTTAGAATCAGCGTTCGAATTTTTTGTGCGCAGCTTTTATTGGACCATGAGCGTAATTCAATAATCGATCGATTAGTTAACAAGTGAATACGATTAAAATCGGCCGATGTGCCAACGCTGTAAACTGGAAAAGTGCAGTGTCGATAATTTAAATCTTCCTTTCACTTGCGGGTTTTTAACGAATTAACGGTCATTCGCCAACTAGCTGGTTTATAAATTGAATGTCTAATTCGCGATGAAACATTCGTTAGACTCGGCAATTAATGAAGATGCAGCAACCGCGCAGTGTTGTAACAAAACGTGTTTGTTAAATATTTACATTTCGATTGATTGCAAGAGTTTGAGTAACAAACATTTATTTCAATAGCTTGTTTTGATCGCATTTGTACATGCAAATGAGATTTGTTGATTCATTTTTCAAGCCATTTGTATGGTGTAAGATAAGATTAAATGAACAATATTTTTGTTTGCAGCTATGAAAAGAGCAGTGGTTTGTTTGCTCGCATTTGCGGTCGTTGCCGTTTCAGCTGGACCACAATACACTACTAAATATGACAACGTCGACTTGGATCGAATCCTTCGTAATGAACGATTGTTAAAACCTTACATCAATTGCATTCTGAACGATGGTCCATGCACAGCTGATGCAAGGGAACTCAAAGGTAAAATCAGTCTTTTTGTTTGAATTATAAAATATAACGAATAAATAAAATTAATAATTCTAATTAAACATAAAATTATAGATTTCAATTTATTATAAAAACTTAAATATTCTGGTCTTGATAGTTTGAATTAAATCTTGAAGTCTATTTACATGTTTTATATAATGTTAATAAAAACTTAAACAAAAAATGTTTTCAATTGAATTATTTAATTATTTTAACGACCCATTCAAAACTAATTGATATGATAAATTAAACATTTTGTTTTGATATTACTATTTAGAAGTCATTAAAAAGTTATTACATAATTTACAATGTAGAGACAATGATAGAATTTATGACTGAATGAAAAAAGAAATGAATAATAAGATTATGATGCTTAACATTAAATCATTTTCTAGGTGCCTTGCCGGACGCTTTAGCCACGGAATGCGCGAAATGCAGCGAAAAACAGAAAGAAGGATCTGAGAAAGTGATCAAACATTTGTCAGAAAATAAACCGGAAGTTTGGCAGAAGATCCTTGAAAAATACGACCCAGAGAACAAGTACAGAACCAAGTATGAAGAACGTGCAAAGAAACTCGGAATTAAGACATGAAATCTTGCTAAGAACTGACTGTTTTTTATGACTATAACTATACGATTATGTTATTGTAATGCTGAATTTATGTATGTTACATTTGCAAAGAATTTATTAAAGGCGAAGTAAAAGTAAACTATTGGCTGTAATTATTTCAACAGAAAATCACCTTTTAAACTAATCATTGTTTTACAGAAAAGGGAATTCTGATTTTTAAACGGAAGAAGAAAACTTGAATAACAACTATGAATTTAGTCACATATGAATGTCAACATAAACTCTTTTCAAAGTGAAATGAATTTTTATTGTTAGAAGTATGGATCATTTAAACTGGACAGGGTTTTACATCGAGTTTTATTCAGCTAAGTTGCTTAAGTATTATTTGAAAAAATGTCCAACATTATTTCACTTGTGTTACGATCCTATTGGTACTCATAAAAAGGCGAGAGCAACGGCAGGCTTTTGCCTTGGATTTTTTATGTCCATTTGTTTCTACACCGTAGTAATAACAGACCTGCAATTTGGCATGTACACAAGCTTAGCTTTAGGAGCTATGATTGCGGCAATGATTTCACTTGGATGCGCGTTTTCTGTACAAGTAAAACTCATTATTCGATAATCCTTTTATCAATGGTAATGCAGATCTTCGTATTTTATACAGTTTAAAAGTTTAAACAATCGTATTATTTGTAAAAATAAAATTGAATAGTGGAAACAAATTATTTATTTTATATAAACATTGTCTACATTTTTTGTTAATGCAGTACATCAAGAGATGAATAGTGATAAGTTAATGGATTCATTATAATTCCTTGAAATAAAAAAATTTTCAAAAAATATGATATATGTTGTATGCAAATGCACCAGATAAGATGCGTCAGTCTACTCACAGTTCCAGCCTTTTTTGGTCGCGCCGGTCGAGGCTTTTTGAAGGCCCTGGTTCTTGGATATGTAATAAGTGGACCGATTTTAAATCTGACATTCAATGGCAAAGAAGTGGCAAGAACTTTTGTTTGTTCTACCGAGTTAACTTATAATTTAACCAAAACTCGAATTGATTTGATGTTCAAACCATTTCAAAATGTAAGCTTATGATATTGCTATTCTTAAGTCCAAGATTTAAAAAAATTTCAAATAATGTTACAACTTTTTTATTTGTATTACATTATATTGCTTAATAATTACACTACTTTGTATTTTACAAGTTGAAATTTCAATGGAAATTTTGAAAGCAAAAAGTGGTAAAAGAGCAATAAAAACAATTGCATTTTTGTGCAAATGAAAATATAATTAATATTCAATTTTAGATTATAAATTTTTTGCGGCTTTTATATTATAATTAAATGGGAATAAAAAAAAACCTTTTTATAATTACATCATTGTTATGTAATCAGTTTTTTCAAACATCAATCAAATAAATGATAAATATGTATATTATTAAAGAATATTGTTTTATTCTAATGTAATTGTATAGTGTCATAGAAAAGGGAAAGCATAAAAATCTACTTTATTACACACGTTCTTATATTTAAAAAATATTTATATTTATTTATTTTGAATGATTAAATGGAATTGTTAAAAATGTTATAAATAAAATGATATTCATTAACACTATAAAAGGGAAAGTACGATTACATAAAAACAATCCAAAGTAGAATTAAAATTAAAATGATCAATTACATATCTTAAATTTATCTGTAATTGTGTTTATAAGGTTTTTTCATGTAATAGTAATAGCAGTTTATAAGAAATATAATATGTAACATATAAAAAACAGAATGACACAAATATGAGACCAAACTGTATTTCGCTGAAAGAACGATTGCTCACTACCCTACTAGTTAAACGATGTATTCACTGTATCTCAATAACTGTAATTACATTAACTACAGATTACAACTCAATCATTCATATAATTATTTCTTGTCTTGTTATATCTATTACTTAAGAAAGAGTCAGAAAAACTTATTCTTATTTCCTCTCTATCAATTCATGAACTAATTAAAACATGAAACAAATTCAGAATCTAAATTTTACAATTACAACGTAGTTGTAAATCAAGTTTGTTATTATTATATAAATTTCAATAATGTAAATTTGTAATATAAACATTATCACATTGTAAGAGTGTAATTTTTTGTTCAAGAAAAATGTTACATTGTGAACTACAATTTTAATGAAATCATATATCTACTTTGTGAGACGCATTTCAAGTACTAATATAAACTCCTATCAACTACATTCAATTAAAGGCTCTTATGGAAATGAAAGCTGACGAAGCAGAAATAAAAAAGACACTTGCTTCCGTGAATGATTTGATAAGTCCAATCGTTGAGGAAATCGAAGGTAAAGAGGAAATGGACCAGCTGAAGAAGGAAAGTGATTCAGTAGACAAACAAATGGGAGACACAAAAAGCAGTGAGGAACTGGAGCAAAAAGTTGAAATGGAGAAGGCTAGTGCTAAATCAGAAGGGGAAATTTATGAGGCAAAATATCGCGCAAAAATTAAAGCTCGTTGTGAGGAACAATTACATCGCGGATCAGAAAAATGCAGGTCTGTTTATTAAAAAAATGAAAATAGACTTTTATAAAATCTTTACATTTTGTTATATAAACTTCTAAGTTAAAACATTCAATGTAATAGAAGATTAACTGATTATTTGTATAGCCTATCTCCTTAATTGAGAAAGTAATTAGGTGTTTTTTCTTGCGTTTGCACAAACACAATCAAACAGATTAATTAAAGTGTTCTTTTTTATTTAATTCATTATAATAATTTGTTTAAAGTCAATATATAATGAAATATTTCCAGTTTTAATGTAAAAACTAAATTCTTATTTCCACTCTAGGGACATGTTCGCCGAGGCTTACAACAAGTGTTATAATAGCGTCAACTGGATTGTAGCTTGGTTATTGTGCTGGCCTATGAAACTGACCTTCGTATGCAATATAGTACAAGCTTTGGGTGGTCAGAGTGTATGTAACCCAGAAGGCAAAGTAGACACTGGCATTGGAGAAGGCTACGTTTCTCTAAAAGGTATAACCGCGAAGAACGTGTCAATTAATGCAAAACCGCACGCAATGAACTTGCAGACGTATAATTATTTGGAGCCATAATCCAACTTCAGATTACTTTCCATCGCAATCATATCCCAAATTGAACACTTGCCAATTGTGGCATAACCGAAATCCTTCTGAAATATCCTTCATTCATAGCTACTCAGAGGAAAATAAGCGGCAGTCTGCAGAATGTCAGGCTGCAGTATAAAGTCATAGAGGCGCCGGTAGTTTTGGACACATACACCGCAGGAGACGTAGCCAAGGCTATCATGTATGATTTCCAAACGAAGAAGCAGTTGGTCGACATGGTTATCACGTTTGTCAAGAGAATCTTATCGTTCATTTTTATTAAAATTATCCTCAACGCCCAGAACTATCATGATAATTATCTGACCGACATCGAGTTTGACAACATTTATGTGACCATGTACTTCCGGAAAATAGATCTACGTAGAAAGTTCCGGGGCAGTCAATCGATATTGCCGCTTAAGAAAGTCGAGGCTCTCAAATTCGTAGATCCTTATGAGATCAAACAGAGCAACGTGGAGCGCAGGAATTTGATCGGCCAAACTCTGAAGCTCATCTTGGAGTTACTCACAGTCTCTTCTTTTGTTCTTCTGGATCGACTGTTTTATGAAACACTGAATGTGATCAGAAGACACGCTCGATTAGATTATAGTCAAGTAAATATCTTTGTACTATTCATTAGAAAGTGATATTCCAGTCCCGCAACTTGATGTAATGTATGATAAATGTTATGGAAGTTGCTCTTTCATCGGAAGTTATGAAATGAGACATTTTACAAATTTCATTACTTGGAGAGTATTGAAATTAATAATTCGTTTGGTTTGATACTGGATTACATTGCACAAAACATTGATTTAATATTTTATCGAGTCGCAAATTCCCGCTTCATGAATCAATAATAAGATATTAATATATTGACTTTTATTTATTAGCAGTACTGTATCATTTGAGTTAAAATTTCATTTTAATAAGCATTCAATATGTAAATAAAATTTTTGATTATGAACATTTTCTTTCAATTGATTTGTTGATGAAATAATATAAGATGTTATAGTCATTATATGTAATTGCATTATCATATTTTATT
>JABFQD010001425.1:0-18416 GCA_022817045.1 Psix sp. ZL-2020 | reverse complement strand
TAATATTCGGTCAAAATATTTTACATCATATTTTTTTTTTTTATTTTTTTTTTTTTTTTTTTTTTTTGAATATTAATTAGATCAATGTTACTTTTTTATTTAAATGAAAAATACAACATTTGGAAAACTTCTAAATCAACGGATTCTTAAATCCTAAAAAAATGAAAAACATTTCGAAGAAGGAAATAACATCAAATTATACTTTTCGATCGACGAGAAGTTAAACTATAATTTCAAAACAGATCACTATACAGTTTATGTTTGATTATAAAAATATCATAAAACTGTATTTAAGTGCGCATACATTAGCAAAACCCGAAAAAATGCAATATCTGGAAAATCTGGGTAATTCATCAATTGAAGACATGTCATAATTTCCGTATTTTTAAACGGAGCCATGTTATTCTTATTGTAAACGAAGATTAACAGTCTTCGCAACCGATATTATGCAGATTTTTAATTTGAAGTATAAAGTTGTAAAAAATGTCTACATGAAACTTCCAAGTAGGTTAAATATTTACAAATACTATTTTTGACAAAATTACAGAAAAGACAAGATGTTTCACACGCTCATAGAGAAATAAACAAAATATCAATAATTTTGTTGTAGTTACATCACTTTTTTAAAAACATTTCATCTCAACCAAAATTTTAATGCAAATCGAAGAAATACAATACTAAAAAAACAAGAAAAATCACGACCTTTTTTCGAAAATCTTTCAAACGCATTGAACTTCATATTTCTTGGCAAAAATGTTGTTTTGTAGTTTATAATCAATTTTAAAAAATGTTCTTTTAATTTTATAAAAAATTAAAAAAAACGTATTATTTATTTGATTTCCTAACAGGCTTGATTGATAAGAACTTTGAATTTCTTGTCTATAATTCTAAAAAACAGTTATTCATTGTAGTTTTTGTTATTAACACCTAATTCTAATGTAAAATGCAAAACTCATGAACTGTAAAAAATAATGAAATGTAAAATTGTTAAGATTTCCCAAACGTATTTGTCCTTAATGTAATGGCATAAAAATTCCACGTGCAGCAAGTGACATTTTTATTCTGGAAAAAACTGCCATGAAATGATTCACTGGAATAAATACCAATAAATTCCAAGACAATCTATATTTATATACATGATCACATACGATGTACTTTTTTAACTCATACAAATATTACACATACATATACATAACTTAGCCTATAAGCCCTTAGCATCGTTTATTGTCTGCACGCGATAATTTGTGGGCCGATTTTAGTATGTCCAGTATGTATTTTTAGCGATAATCTTTAAAAGTCGCATCAGATCCAAAGTGACATTCAAAGATTATCATTTTAACGAGTTTGGTTTGTTTTTATCTGCACTTTGAATATTCATTGCAATTAATGAAACATTTATATGTGGATCAAATGATCAAATCCTGACCGAGTCATTAACCGTCGATCGCATGCGGTCATTGATCAACATAAAATATTTCATCGAATGAAATTCTTGCTCGGCGATTCCGCGAAGATAACACAGTAACATTTGATCGCGGATTGTCAGTTGCGCGCAATCACATAATTGCAGCGCCAATTTACGATTTTTTTGCCACGACCAGCTTTGTCTCTGACCGATGATGCAAATATCGCAGCAACCTAGAATCGGCAAATGGTCGTTTCGTGACTCGAAGAAAAAAGGCGTGCGCAATTGGGACTTATTATTCATCGTCGTGAATGCTGCTCCGGAGCGACGATAACCGTTATGCAAAAAGGCTTCATCATCGAGTCAATCGATTAACCCGATGAATCGCATAAACTTTGGCGAACAGCTGATGAATTGGCATGATTCACGCAACTATCCAATTGGCGACGAAAAGCTCTGCTTTTAGACGTGAATATGACGATCAAACCGTCCCACGATAGGCTGCGTTAGATATGATATTTCGTGCAAGTTTCCACGAGTCGATCGGCCGATGTTTATCGCAACTTGGCTAGCGTCCTTGTCTCCCGTTCTCAGTTTCTCGGCAAAACAAGCAAATAGCAAGCTCGACAAAATGGAATCTTGCCATTTGCAGCCGGCCCGAACCTTTAACCGGGATAAAATTACCGCAGCAGAAGATTCGAACGACCGATTCTGGCCACCGATAGCGCTGACGTACGATATCGCACAAATCACCAACTTTAAGCTCTAACTACTATTCGTGCAGGCCTTGGATCCAGTTTATACGATTATTTATTCGACACGTAAAAGGTCGTCGGACTCCTAGGTCAACGCGGAACCTTTCTTCCTTCCTTCCTCTCTTTTTTTCTCCCTCGCTTGCCGTCTTCCTCGTCAGCTATCAATGAATCTCTATATACGCTAACTTCTGTACACTTTCTGCAAAAATACTACAACTTTGCACGCGAACTTACTCGCTACTGTAAATCTATTCGAGCGTTAATAATTATTATGTGATAACTCTTTTTGGTTTCTCATCTATGTTCAGCTCTACAAGCTAAACATTTTCGAATTCTTCGCTTCATTGATTTTTCTACGTACGATTATACATATCTCTTCAGGCTAGCAAAATTTTCTTATTCACCCATTATTTCTAGTTACCAATTCCGCGTTCCAGTGAAATTTATAATGTATTTTGTATAACAAGTATCAAGAGAAAGTACGATTTATTAATAGTTATTTATTATACATTTGATTTTGCCAAAAGATGTGTAATGACTAGAAAATGATGAATAATGCAACGCAAATGTAAACATTCTATACATTCAAATGGGCAAAATTGTTTGTACATTCATTACCTTTCAATCAGTTTTACAGCACTGATTATAAAAATCCTCACATTTGTTTACACTATTTAGAATCTAATAAACGCAACATTTTTATGCAAATTATCTAAACCTAATTTGAATTTATCTTTGTGAAACAAAATTCTAGTTCAATGTCATTGAAAACATTTATTTTCAATACGTATTTTAACATAAATTATTGAATTTACAAAAAAGGGGGCGAATTAAAATCAGATTGACAATTTGTCATTTATTCAAAAATGTAACAAATAATCATAATAAGTTCAAGAATATTAATATTCATTTGATAGAAAAACATCATTTTTAAATATCAAATTGAGCGACAAGATTTATTATGAACATTGAATGCATTAAGTATCACATTAACTTCTTTCCAACTAAAAAATAAAAACATACAAAATTAGATACAGTGCCTCAAATATAATAAAGTTTATATAATATAGTACAGCATGTAAAAAGCGGACTCAGCGTTTTCACGCGACCATATAATAGCCGGAGAAAGAAAAAAACAGATCACGTACATCGTCGCAACTTATTATGCCGTAACTGGTGACGATTTATTTCCGCGTAACACGATTCACGAAATGATGTAACGCATCGGTGGGAACAAGGATTAGCAAGTTTTCGGAGGTACGCTCGGCATTTAATTATGCTTGCTGCAATCTCCGGATAGAACATTGCGATGTGCGTTCACACCAAATTGCTTAAGACGGTGAGCTTATCCCAATGTACTTTTCACTTGCACGGTCTCTTCTTGGGCTTGTTATACAGTGGCTCTTAGCTAATAAATTAGTTAGATCACTGCATATCCACAGGAAAATCGGATATTTCTTATTCAACTCTGGTGAAACATCCGATGACGACACAAGTGCTAATTACTACGCCAAACGGAAGCCGACTTATTGATTGGCTGATTTAACTATTTTTTTCTCATTTTCTTTCGCTCTCGGTCATTTAGATGAAGGTGACTGAACTAAACATCCTGTACTCAGGACCTAATCTGTTTAAATATTTTTCACGCGATCCATAAATTAATTTATACACGAAAAAACCAGTCTCCATAAAAATCATTACCGCGTATCGTGAATAGAGGATAGACATACAATGCAAAGTGTCTAAAAAATAATTAACAGCCATTGATGATCAGAAAAAATATTGTTTTATAATAATGACGGAAAATGCAAAAGTAGTTTATCTACAAATTAGATGCTATTAAATTTATTCGAGCAAATGGGAAATTAATGTTCTTCTTTGTTCAGGAAACGTCTTGTATTCAGTATTCTAGTTTTATTTTCTTGAACGCTGATTTTTTATAGACAACATCTGTTAATAAATTTGTTATTTTCAATACGTAGTTTGAAAAAAATTTCTTCAATAATGTTAAACAAATTAGTATAGTTATATTATTACTTTAAATTAACGAATATGTTTATAAATTAGCATACAAAATATAATTAGAATAATTGTTATAAAAAATGACCAAAATGTTATATAAATCAAAATGTTTTTATATTCCAAATTCTTTGTTTTATGTTTATAATGTTGAATTACTTTTTAATTTGAAGTTATTTTTTCATAAAATATGAAATTTGAAAATTACTTATTTAATTAAGGTTACACTTAAATATCTTATGTATCATTTGTTTTTAATAATATAAACCTTAGCAAATCATGAATACTTCATTCGGAATAATTTCAGACTCAACCAATTTCGCATTGCTCATTAGGACGACTTCAGTATAATTAAATGAATTTAATCTTACTTCTAAGTAACTGTAAAAAAAATTCAGATTTATCGGCGTTTGGAAATAATCGAGAAAAATGTTCAGTTTTGCTAACACTGTCTACTGCGCGTAGTGAAATATGCGGTGGTTATCTCATCAGGGAAACTTAGGTCAAATCATGTTTGCATTCCCTATAATAACCGAGTACCAGCCAGATTTATAATGTAAGGTCTCGGCTAATAAGGTTTGACGCTTTTATCTACATGCCTGCACCGTGTACAAAATGATGATTCTAATGAATTTTTTCAGCTCAAGATTCTGTACAACCTTCGTTTTTTCCATAGATATCAATAAAGATAATAATGCAAGCATACATAACCTAACTGAATGTTAAACTAAAAAACAAAAACTAATAATTTAAATCAACTACTTATCTTGAAAGTAGTTCTCTAAAGAAATATAAGGGAATGTTGAAGACTTGACACTGAGCTACATCATATCAAGAAGAATCTAAGAAATTATTTTTCTAAATGTGTCAGATCATATTCCATTCTGTCATAATTCTCGGAATTGCTTTTTTCATTTTTAATTGTTCCCATCTATTCCTTTTTACTCAAAACCAAACTTCTACGAACAGATAAATTATTTGTTGAGACCGATTAATCATTACATCTTTTGAATGAATGAAACATATTCATACTTTTAAACCCAAATTGAATGGAATATTGATCGTATGGGCTTGTTTTGATCCGCATTTTGAATATCGAACCAATTCCAACATTGTCATCATAAGATTATTGTTGACATCAACTTTTGAGCAAGATGTATCTCATTTTATTACTTTCATAAATACATTGAGAACGTTGTTGAAATCCTTTATATCAAAAACCGCCCGGAAAAACTATTCAACATTTACATGTAATAGAAATATCAAAGAACAAACCTCAATCAAGAAAAAACCATCTCAATGTACTGTCTATGTAAAAATCATATTTAGCAACATATAAGCTGCGTATATGTTTTATAAATGTTTCATCTATGAAAAGCCGAAAATATATGTCTACATATATGTGTTGCATAAATTTTGCATAAATGTTGCATACATGTTGCATAAATGTAACATAGAAACCAAATCCGTATACGGTAACATATACGGTACATATATGTTGCCGTATATATAAATGCATATATAAGTGCTTCATATATGATGCCATAAATTTAACATAAATGCAGTATATATGTATATATGGGACATATATGAATTTTTACCTGGGTACCCTTTTTTATTTATTCCATCGTGGAAAATTATCAACCCAATGCACGAAAATGCTGTGTTGTAAATATAAACAAAAATGGTAATTCACCGATGGAGTGTGTAATTAACTCCGTATCATTCGAAGAACGCACGTCTGCCGTTGGAAAAGACCAAAAGTTTTTTCATGTTTACTGAAATGCACTTTTCGAAAGGCAGAGTAGCCTAAAGAAAGCGAGCAACCAGTTTTCCACGATGAAGCTTGTGCTCGAAACCAGATGTTACGGCAATCCCAGGTGTGAGTTTTTTCCCCAGTGTAAATAAAGTATTGCGTTGGCGGAATGAATTTGAATTGACGCTGTTTTGAAAGGACACGCGCGACGCGAGCTTAGTCGGACAATGCCCTCGACCCTTCTGCACCGGGTCCGGCATTCGTTTTGAAGACAGAAGTCTGTGCTATAGGCTAGGTCGATGAACCCGCGAAACAACGTTCGCCGAGCCGGCCAGCCTCCGAAACGCGTTCGGCAAGCCCACGCTAAATATTCCGATCAATTGTCCGATAAAGGTTGCTAACGGACTCAAATAACAAGGTATCACGAGACCTCAACATTGCCAAAGTGATTGCTTTGCGTCACAGAAGAGACGAGTTAACAAGATAACATAATCAATGTGAAATGAAATTATGAACCGATGCTGATGACGGATAGCAACGCGTATGTTATATCACTTTGATAAATTACCTATTTCGAAAAAATTCGCCGATTAAATGATCAAAAAACTTCAACGTTTCTTCCTTTTTGATCGTAAAGAAAGAAAATTGCTGTAATTTCATTTCGGCAGTTTATGTAATACTCGGAGCAAAAATAAAATTCAACGTGAAAATAATGCTTAATATATGCAGATTGAAGAAATATTTTATTCCACTTACAGAGCTTATAAGTTCGGACTTAATACTAATAAAAATGTATATTTACTATAAACTATTAATTAAATGTCGCTTTTTTTGCATTTATGAAACGAGAGTTTTATATTGATTAAGAATATATATTGATAAATATAATGTTGAATATAAATTGTTCGAAAATGAAAAGCTTGTTTCAAATTTCATAATAATAATTTAACCTTAAGAGAATTCTTCAACCGATTAGTCTTCTTCATCCTTAAAATTCTAATGCGTCAGTTTCTAGCATCGAATATTCTTTATCTTAGTTGCAATTTAATGTTTACTTTGTTTGCGTTTTTAATCAGAAAAATGATCATATTGCAAAATACGTGAAAATTATTTCGACTTACGAAAATCTTTGAACTTTTGACATATGTAAATGTAAGTAAAAGTAAAAAATATTATAATAACGATAATCAAAATAGGCGCTCTTCAAAATACTATCATTATTTGTAAACTTATAAAAAAATATGAATAATTATATAGACAAAACATTTTACTTCATCAAATTATAACTGATTTGAGCAAATTTTAATACAAAATGAAATAAAGACTTGTCACATCTAAATCATATTTTTTCACATTGAAATTGTTTGTGACTATTATTTATCAATATAGTAACATAGTTATAAATCTTTTCAATGTATTCCTGTGTACGGAGAGGGTATAGAATAAAATATGTAAGTTATAACGCATTTTAAAATGTTATTCAACTATAAAATATATACAATATGAAATATTGTATATATTATATACATAGTATAACAATATAGTGCTATATATGATAAATAATATTATCCATAATTAGAAAAAAAGTTCTAGCATTTTCTTTCTTACTTATGAAAAAACTTTCGAACTTCTAAATTCAAGTTTTTTATTCTTGGAAAAACGTTTTAAAATTAACAACTATAGTTATAGTGAACCAAAAATGTAAAAATAGAAATCTAATGATTTATATATGCCTAATTTGGGATGTAGGTGTATATGTTACTTATATGTAGTGTAAATATGTTGCATATATGTCAGCATGAATATAACTCAAGTTGTATATATTTTAATTTGCATATTAATATTTTTTAAAGTAATCCAATTTGTTTATTTTTCAAAAAATGTTTTTTAATGTCGTAATCAGTTTTCTAAATAAAGATCGCTTGAAATTAAAACGTTTGAGAGCGGTTCAAAATTGAAGACATAAAACGTTTGAAAACGTTTTTATAGTAATAGATACTGAAAAGTAAATCATTTGTTGACGTAAAATAAGGAAACTCGTTTCATTAATGTATCCTTTTTTCAAATAATTTGGTCTTTGGTGTTATCTGAGTTGTTATCTCCAGTCGTTATTATCCACATGTGACTTTAAACTTAATTAACGATTCTCCGAAAAATCGTATTTAAATCATTAACATGAATGTTAAACATCTTCATGGACATTTCAGTATTTAGCACACTAAATCTACAATATGCATGAAATGCAATGGTTAAATGCATTTTGGACGATTCATCAATGTTCATTTTAGTATTACACAACAAATTATTCAGATTAATGTAAAATCAATTCAGAACGTCAATTATGAAAATTAATGTTCATTCACATGTTTGGCAACCTTACATGAAAAATATGAACTTTAATTACGAACAATATCATGTTTGAAATGTGAATAAAAAGTGATAGAGTCGATTAATAGTATATAGTATATATTAAATATGAATAAACGGAAAAATGGAATAACTAGTAATATTACAATATAAAAAAAATCCCAATTATTTACATATGAATATCATCAAATTTAAGTTTTATTTTTTTTCTAACATTATGACTTATTATATATAAAATATAATATGTTAAAATTCAACATGTTTAATACATTTTGTACAAAATACTTTGCTCAAAATGCTGAAACGTTGTTTCTGCTATTTCAACGCTCTTTTCAGATATAACACTTTTGAAAAATATGAATAATCTATTTCGGGATCTATATTAATATAAAATAAAAAAGCGAAAGTTATAATTCTATTTAGCTGAAAAATGTATGTGCAACGTGAATCCAAGCTCGAAAAGATTGCTCATATAAATGCTATGAAATATAGAATGTTTGTTGAGATGTTGCTTTTGATTAGTGTTTCGAATAAAATGGGACTCGAATGGAAATTTTGATTCTACACAAACGAAGTAGGAAAGAAGTCAAATGCGAGCGCAACTCAATTTGAATTAATTAAAGAGCCGTGCGTATCTGAGTTGGACAGAAATGTACGAACGCGGTAATGAGTAAAATTTTACTGTGCGTGTAAAATCGTCTAAGTGAAATTCCGAGTTAGCATGGAGCATTTATCAAACGCTTCAGCTCGGATTTGGATCTTTTCGAGTCGATTTAGCAGACAAATGGAGCGATATCGCTCGCGAATAGCTCGCTAACGTAACGATCGTTATATAAAAGCCAGCACAACCAGTCACTTAAAGTGAAGGCGCGTCCGGCTGGACATTTTTGCGCGACGTCTCGGTGGTCTACGATTCGCCACAATAAAACGCGCAATTAAATTTTGATGCCCGGTGCGCAATCATCGCGCGTCGTTTATATTTCGCCGGCGTTTATCGGGCTCGTAAAGGCCCAAGACTTAAGTGAATTCGCCGGGATCTTAACTGACTTTATAGTACGTGCTTTTTATTCCACTCGCCCATGCGACGCAGACAAAGACACCCCGATTTCATTTCAAAGAAACGCGGAGGTTTTTGCCGCGCAGGCGCGCGACATTGTTTCGAGATAAAAAGACTCCCTTTCAAAGTTCCGGCATCGCAAAATTGATCGCTATGATAACAATTGTTTAAAACAATGTTAAATAAAAGCGATTTTTCGCGGCCGTGACTCGACTCGCCGGGTAATTGTTATTTTATGCACACTCGTGATTGGTGCGCACGTATTTGTATCAATTGTTCTCCTCGACTAATCATAGGCCAGATAAACGTTTATCGCTCGGCATACTACGAGCGAGACAAGAACAAATCACTTTTTCGAGCGCGCACGCGTAGACGAGGATATTTTAATTAGTTGGGTATTTGTACACACGGGGCGCTCGAAACGCCTGCTGCTAATTATCGGAATATGTATCGCGCAGACCTGCGCCGCTCATTCAATTGCGATATTCATTCGTTAGGCAATCGAGACACGATGGGCTGCTCAGATAATTTCGTAGAAATCATTATTCAGCGATAATAAGTCTTGCGTTTAATTGACTTTTCATTGTTTGCGGCCATTGTATCACAACGTGTGAAAAATACTCTATGTTACGATTATGTTACGCCGAGAAAAAAAGTTATATAGCCGTTACATCCAGGAAAAATATCGTTCGAATAATTGTATACTTCATTTTTTAATATTTCTTTTCTTCCTATTATTTCTTACTATTATTTTATTGTTTCCTTTTTCCATTATGATTTCCGTTTTTAAACTCTACCTTTCATTGATTCGAGTATCGCTCTGCAGTAAACACAAAATAAACAACTGTAATATCATCAACACAATTCTTAGTCCAATCCTATTCTTAACTTTGTGCATGTCAGCAGAGCGTTACAGTGTTGTGGGTATAAAAGGAAAACACAGGGAAACAATTCAAGAACATTTTTAAGACAGTTTTTGATTGAAAAAATGTTTCTAATGAGACTAATTTTCAAATATCCATTTCAGTGAACAATTAATTCAATAATGTTTGCAGTATTATACGTTTGAAGTTAATGAGATGAAAGAAATTTTCCGAGTTTTTCACGCGAAAACTGATTTTACGCTATAAATGCATTTAAATTTGCGTATAAAATCAAAAGCAAAAAAATTGATTCAGATTGTAATTATATAGCATACACTATGAGGAATTTTCGTCTGAGTTGCCGGAACAAAATAATTTGACAAAATCGATTCAACGGAAATAATTGAAAAACATGCTTACAAATCTAACGCCAATAGACGAATCAAATAATATCTATAATAATAGATAATAAGCATAATTTAGCTAAAAAAAATGCGCCTCGTTTTTCTGAACAAAAAATGTATAGAACAAGCTATGAAAAGCCATAATTGTTCAACGATCTATATATAATCAAATCTATACATGAATAATATCTATGATAGTTCTTGTTTTTCGTCATTTGTCAGCAGGGAATTCACTCACGTCGTTCTTTCGATCTTAAATTTCTTCGAGTCGAAGTTGTCAAAATAATTTTGGCAGAGTTTATGTCCCGGGCGCTAACGAGGAAACAAGACTTTTCGCGTAGCAGCAGGCGAGTTTTTTCGATTCGTTCGTTGGATCCTTAAATCGTCAGAATTAGAGTCCTAAATCGGTACCCGGCTCGATTACAAACATTCCGTTTGTGCTTTTTCAGTTGCTCGTTAAATCGCAACTGATCTTTAAATCAATTAGTGTCCACTCGAAGAAGCGGACGGCCTTCAATCGATGCATCACGATGAATTAGAATTTTTTAGACCTCGCCCAGGTACTTTAGGCTGATCTTTTGTCCCTCTTTCAAGAGAATGCCACCGCAGCGGAAACCTTGAGACGTCCAGTCAGCCATTAAGTCGTCTTCAACTAAAACCGCGAGTCGATACCGCGTTGACACATTTTCCGAGCAAACGATTTCTCGCGCGATAACTGCTCGCACTGATGTATTTAAAGCTTTATAGCTTAAGCACAAGCGCGGCGATTTATTCGCCCTCTATAAACACGCTGTAGGAATATCAATGACCCATTAGCAGTTAGAAAGTTTAAGAACTCGTCAAGACGGACTATTTTTTAAGCACAGCTGATGTTACGCTGCTAATTGAACCATTTCGATTGAAAATCAGTTGACGTGACCATATCAGTTTGACTATCAATTAACTCTTCGAAAAAATCGACATTTTTCACTGACAGTTCAAAGATCCTTTGAACTATATGATCTTATCTAACGATAATGGGACATGCGAAAGACCAGCTTCTCAATTGCATTTTTGTTTTCCATTTAATGGGATAAGCTTTCATTTCTAACTAAGTTCATTTTCAATTCAAATCTTTTCATCTTGAATTTCCGCAATGTTATGCATGGTACAACTTTATATTTCTCTTTTCAACTACTCGTGTGCGTAGTGAAGTTCAAAATCTATTTATAATATTGAGTGAAAGATAGATTCTCGAAACTTCTTTTATGATAGACATGATTATTACACTGAAGTACAATTCAAGTCAATGTGAAAATGATTTGAATTCAAGTTTAACAAATTTACTCAATAATTCTTTCAGAAATCTTAGAACAGTTTCGACAACTATATCCCGTATGGTTTAAAAGGTAATTTTAGGCTTTTTATGAAATATGGAAAACATAGGAGTACAACATTTTGTATAATTTGAAAAACATATATATAAAGAAAAGTTTCAATAAATCTGTTTTAAGCGATCTATATAATATTCAGAATTTTTCAAACAGGAATATCATTTTTGTAAACAAAATCAGACAAGTGATGACCAAATGTAAAATTGGTTGCGAGCATATTAATTAATATTGATATTACTCTTTTAAGTCCAAGAAAATATTTTGAAGTTTTAAATTTGATCAATGATGAATTTTTTATTTTTCATTTTATATTAATCTTATTATTCAATGATTTCATTACATATTATTAATTTTGTAATAAAAGATATTTTTTATTATCATCCAATTATCATTTTTAAATTTATTCATTGCATTTTCGTATTTATATAATTAAATTTAATTTTATAAACAGCACTTTAAAATTTGTAATATTATAATAATAAGTTTTATGACTAATTTGATTTTCGTCCGTCAACTGCAGTTTTATCCAAAATCAGCTGCTTTAATCGTATAATTTGTAAAATTATTATTTATTTTCGCGTATAATTACTCACGTGACATCATGCGAGACTTCAAACAATGTTCAACACTTTCGTGTTGTAAAGTCACAAATCGTCATAATTGGATACACATATAAACATAACGCTCGTTTTCTTTTCTTTACTCATCGTCGACATAACAGTGCATTTTTGCAGTAGCTATTATTGAATTTTATGAGAAATTGACAGCAGGAAAGTGTCAAATAACCCTCGGAACATTCTAAAGTAGTAGACTAGTTGTTTAATAGGTACACGATTTAATCTACATAATCTTACACCACTGTGAAAAAATGACGAGTAAATTCAACTCGTATTTCAAACAAATCGTATGCACAAGTTAAAAAAAGTAGCGACATTTAGTCAAGTCAACGAACATGTCAGTACAGCTAATATTTGAAGTATCAGTGGCGTATGTACTGTAAAGTTAATATATTTAAGTGTCGGCTGCAAACTACTTGAAATGAAATCGGCAAAATTTGTGAGTCGCAAAAATGTATAATTGAATAGACAAAGTAACTCGAGATTTCATTCCTAATAAACTGAGCTTCATCTTTAGCAGCATTTGAATCGGTCGACAAATCGAAACTAATAAAATATTTTTTCCCCCATAAGTACACTCGCGTGCAATTTTTATTCAACATTTGCATGTTTGTAGAAATTGATCGTCATCAGATTGACTGTATATCCTAATTTATTATAAGCGTATGTGACTGAAAAAAGTCCAAATGATTATTATGATTAAACAGAAATCGTTATCCTTGTTGCAATTACCGATATATTATTAATACATGAATTTATTCGATTGGGATGTTGGAGTCAGCGTTATTAATAGGACTTTGACTAGGTACCTCAAGAATGCTTAACAAAATAGAAACAAATTTTTGCAGCTGGAGTGGGATAAGTATAGGCTTTTTCAGTGTCCGTAACATTTCTACCTCTAACGTTAAGAAAAATAATGACCAACCGGTTATGCATTCTTATAGCTTATACTACAAAATATTCACATTTATTATAAACAGAGATTGCAGCGAGCCGTGCAGTTGATAGCTAACAAGAATATCCCGATACAAATTGACACTCGGATCACAACTGTGCGATTATAAATATTTACGGCACCCTTTTCGTCACATCCCTTGGAACCGTGCATTAGATAAAGAGATTATTCGCCCAGATGGTGCATGCGTAACGCCGTAGAACACGATCACTAGGATTCATTAGCATAATCTTTATAAATCTCGTCCGGGTTGTTATCGCGTATGCAAAGACGGAGCTCTTTTCTTGCGCGCCTTGCGTATTACCTTGTAAGTTGTAATAACCCGTGAAAAACGACAAAACGCTTCGCCGACGAGGCTCGCATATTTTATTGTTCGTCCGCGCGCTTGACGTACTTATATCGTGTACGCCTGTGAGGCATATTCGCCTTTACGCATCTCTTGTAACGCAGATAAACATAAATACTAAACACAATATGTACTGGTGAAAGTGCACGTGCACGTTCCATCAGACAAAGGAATGTTTCATTCGTTCTGTTAAATTCGACAAATAGATAGTTTATTGCGCAGGGTCAATCGAAACGCGCTTGTTCACAGACACTCGTAAATTAAGCCCCGCGAATCGCGCATCTCGCCAAAATAAACAACAACGTACATGTTTCGCAAGACATGTTTGCCTTTGATTCGATCAATTGTTTTGATTAATACAGTCAAAGTGCTTTCTTATGCACCCAGAGCAATAATTTATGATTCCCATTTTTGCTTTTTTTAAATAAACAGCTACGCTTATTTGTGGATGAGTGTTTAATTATAGTTAATTTTAAATTGAATACCAACAAACGCAGAACGTGAAAATCATTTGTTTCTCTTCAGCTTGTAAATGAATGTAACACCAAGTACAGGATCAAAATGAAAGAGTGAATTAATTAATAATGAATTTAATTGAAGAAGCGAACGACCTTGAGGCCATTTTTTTGCATGGAGCGAATGTTTTAATCTTATTTTAGAAATTATAATAATATTGGTTTTTGAATCAATTTCAACCACTAATTTTCAAGCAGAAATTTGCAAATTTACAATTTTTTTTCATTCAAAGTTTAATTCTTTGACATTTATTAGTCTGAATGCACTAATTATAACTGCAATTTTTCAGCAAATAAGGCGAAATCGAAAAATCGAAAGAAATTTTACGCGGAGGAGTTAATACAGAAAAAACTTTCATTCAACAGATGTACGACAAAATTATCTAAGTAATATTCATGAAATTATATGAAATTTGTGACAGCATTTCTAGAAACATTTCACATTACCTTAAGTACTTAAGTTTGAGAACATTAATAAAAAGATTATACAGTACGATAAGCAGTTATTAGAATCAACTTGACATTTGGATGTTTTACTAACTATTTTTTCAGTGTAGATTTTCGTATATCACTTTACGTTGTGCCGCTTTGAATTTAGTTGTGAATTTATACAAAATTACATAATCCTATATGAATTAAAGAATTCCATGAATTCACATGCATTAAAAGAACAATGGATTATGAAATTCTTGTCATTATAAAATATATATAATTCTTCATTTATAGGTCTCTATGATTCATTTTAACTAGGGAAAGGAGAATTTTTCGCATTTTGTTACCATTGTTTATTTTCAAATTGCCTGGATTTAGTTCGCCAGATAAAAAATTACAGACTATTTTGTGATTGATTCATTAGATTGTACATAACCTCAAATTTTGATCTATGGAATATTGAAATGCGCCATTAAAAAATCGCTTTTAACGTCATGTAAATGGTAATTAGTAGTTTTGGAATTCCATTTAAGATAGTAAAACACCAGATAAATTGCATTTACTACACAAAGCATGCTACGCATAGCGTGCGCTGGGCAATCCTAAATTCATGAAATTAACAACCCGTTTGTGGTTGCTGACAAATCACCGTTTGTCAGGAAACCACAGTTTAATGAGCTTAATTGAAGATTTGATATTATTCTTATTACCTGAATAGGATTCATTTTCATTACTGCTATTATTTTTTCTAAATTGCGATTTCTTATTTCAGGATGGTTTTCTGTAATATCAGGAAATAACTCCATGGGAGGAGCAAAAGTGTACAGAAAAGTGGACGCTCTAGTCAAAGCAGGGGTTCAAGCTTTTTTTTTAGCGGCACCCTTAAGGGCATACACTCTCACACACTCAAAAATGGGTAAGTTTTACAGCAGTTATAATCGAACGAAAATAATACAATATTTATTGGAATTTATTTTAAATAACACTTTATAAAAAACATTTGTTCATGTATATTTTGGTGATGATTATTATAAAATTTGAAATTTGTATAATAAAACAATATTTATTTGTATAATGTAAATAAAATTAAAATTGAGATCGTAACTTTGTTCAATTTTAACTGTTCCGACTGGTGAATAATCACGTCTTGACTGTCAATTATTTGTTTTACAGAGACTGGAAATTTGCGAGCACACTACACAAAGACTACTATAAAAGCAGGTGAAATATTACGGTTGGTAGCAATATTTCAAGACACCAAAAAGTGCAGCACAATCTCGTTTGGAATACCCAATGGTTCCTCTGAGAAGGACCAATATGCTCAGTGCCTTGACCCTTTAGGGCGTGAGGTTTTCGCACCTCTGTCCGCGCGGGGTGAATTTTATGCCATCTGCCAAAGCGACGATCTTGCCAGTGCTAACGATGCTGTTCTTTACAAAGTGCATCATCTAGCGAAAAGACCTTTGCCCCTTCGAGTGAGTATACTATGTACACACTCTTTTTACGTACGATTATATTCTTGAAATAAAAGTCAAAGCGTATAAATCATCAAAGACAACGGAGATACGATCTACGTTTTTATTTTATTATGGTTATATCCATATGTAATTTGCTTTTTATGCTGTGAACTATTTTATTAGATTGTTTAAAAAGCTGCAAAGCAATTTTCAACAATTTTTCATACAAAGAAGTATACTTTTCTTTCAGAAATCAAACCATGAAATATTAGTTTCTTCTCACATTTTTACAAATTTATTTTCCAGAGCTGCATTACATCACAAGAAATACACGTTGCGATGAAATTTAAACATGCAAAATTTGTAGCTTTGAAAAATGAACCAAAAATCATTGTAATTAACTAGAGAATAAAGTAAAGCAAACAGAAAATATTGAATAAAAGTTAAAAATTTAAATGGATTGCATCATCCCAAAGAAAAATTGTATAATTAATTCACACATAAATATACATTAGACATACCTGAATTCTAATAACATATTCAAATTGAAAAGGCAGGACAAAGAAAAAAACGATAAAGATAATGACGCAGAAACAGAAAAAGTCCTAAAGAAAGAGAAAGAAAAGGCGCGAGGGAAAGAGAGAGGGAGAGAGAGAGAGACCTTGGCTGTTGTATACTCATCTTATGAAATTACAGCCAATAAAGCCTACGTGGAGTTGCGCACACAATATAGTCTTAATAACACGTGACGCGCGGTATTTTTACACAAACGAGCGTTATTAAATCATCCGTATTACTGTGTTTATAAATATCATTTCCATCAGGTGAGATTGATAGCGGGACCGCTTCCGGTACCATTACCAAGGGAGTACGGAGGTTTGATGCAATTGGAAACTGCCACGCGGAGCCCCATCGTTCTAGGTTGCATCGTCCCGGAAAGACCGGTCTACAATCCGGAAATGCTTGAGCTAGTAGTTTCCGGAAACGGCGCGCCGCGAGTCAGAAGAGCACGCCTTGGCTATCCTTCGGAGGCCAGACTGCTGGCCTCGCCAAAAATGCAGCGATTATTAACGGCTTGCAGGTAAATACGAAAATCCTCCTGGTGCGTATGCTTACGGTATAAATTATGTCGCGCGATACTGTTAACTTTAACTGCATTAAATGCTGAATCCAGAAGTACTGTTTCGCAAACCACGTAAACTCACACGATTTATTCATATACAACCATATTGCATAATCGTTATATTTAATGTTGACTTCACAATTATATTCGTGATTTTATGGATGAAAAATTATAACAAACAATAATTGACGAAAAAATGTTATGTCTTATTATATTTATTTCATATATAAAATATGTTTCTTCGAATTCTACTCAAATTTCTATAACGAAACCTGATCATTTTTTACTAGATTTAGATATGCTACAACTGAATGAATTTGATGATATAAAGATATTCGACGAATAAATCCTAGTTTATTTCTAGCTGTTCGTAAATTATCTTTGAAAAAGTATTATCTTTTCTGTAATGATGAAGGTTGAGTGGTTGGTCGTTATATGGTAATCTCTTCGCTGATAATAAAACTGTTTTAAGAGAAATTTAAGATATGGATACATGAAAATGAACTCGAAAGAAAAAATCATCTATAGAGTTATTTGGTTGATTAAAGTTATTCAAATTTCTCTCCGTCATTTCTGATCCGTTCATTGAAATCTTCAGATTGACATGCACTTTAACTAAACGCAATAAGAAATTCTAATAGCTTGTTGCGTTTTCTATTCTATCAGTTCCTATTAATAGATATAGATTGATTCTTTTGAATCAATAAATTCAAATTATTTAAGTAAATAAATATTTTTTTTTTTAGGAAAATATTTATTTGTATTTCTTATAAGATTGTTTATATTAAAAGACATATATTTTAAAATCATAATCATAGAAACGTACAATCTGAAACACAAATAAATTGTTTCAATCAAGTTAATAAAATGATTAGTGAAATTTTTCACTTTCTTAATTATAACAAAGTACAACATATATAATTTTAAATGAATTGCATGCCAGAAACTTGTTTTTGAAATAAAATAAAATCA
>JABFQD010001424.1:0-18419 GCA_022817045.1 Psix sp. ZL-2020 | reverse complement strand
CAAATTCTATTTATTAATAATAGCTTTAGTAAATTTATATCCAAATTGATATTTTTGTAATTGTAAAATGTTAAAAATTCAACCAATTTAATACTTGGTTGTAACGTTTAATTGAACATTTGTCACCAAATACAAGCTTTTTCGCACAGTATTAATTATCTGTATTTGATACTAATTTCAAAATAATATGAATTTTCACTTTGTTAATGAATGTACATGTTTAATGTTCCAGTTTAAATAATATTTCACCTTCCTAATGAAGCACAATAAAAAACTTAGAATCTCTGGTTGTTATCAAAGAACTGTTTGTTCCATTTGATAAACAATATTTAATTAACTCGTCAGCTCGAACCAAAGATAAAATCAACTGCAGTAAAATTCAGTCTACTTACGTTATGCTCGAGTGGTCTCTTTGACCAGCAATCTCCTCCTCAAAAGAATCAACTGGCTTCCAAGCATTTTTCTCCGGCCAATTTTTTCTCTCCGAGTTCATAATCCCTGACCAAGTTCTCGTGTCTTCGTCAATCTGCACATTCTCTGCACTGTTCCTGTTCATCTTCAAGTCGCCTCCCCTTTTAGTTGCTTCATCAGATTTCGCTTCTTCCTGATCCAAGCCTAACTTTCGCACCAAGTCTGCATTCGGATTATAAGTGTTGCCATTTTCGTCCTTCGGCCAAGGTTTCGCTCCCGGTAATTTGAAAGGCCAAGTCGCCGGGTCGGAGGTCAAGCTGGTCCAAGTTTTCATCGTAATTTTCGGCAGCTCGTTGTTCTCTATTTGCTCTTTGTTCTCAGGAGATTTAAGCTCTGGCCTGTTTTTGTTCTCCGGACTGTTCTGCTCGTAGTCCCATCCTGGCGGTTTCTGCTTGATCTTTGGACTCCAAGACTCTTGATCGCTGTTCTTGCGATTATTCAGATGCGACCAATAATCCTGATTGTCTCGCCAGTCGGTCCAGTAGTTCCAAGGTTTCGAGTAGTCTTGTTCCCACGACCATTTGTGTCGACTATTTGGCAATTTCCAGGGCCAATTGAAACGAGGTTGATAATTCATGTTCCCCACCAATCTGTCATAGTTATTCAAAACTCTGCCAACGTTTTGGTTATACCGTGGTGACTCGTAACCCCTTTCCATGGACTCATAGTTTCTCGGCAGAGGGATCTCTTCTATTCATGAAAAAAAAAGAATGGCAGAGTTATATTTTGTTTTGCTGTTTACTTTTTCAAAGAGTTGCATGTTTTTGAAGTACCGTCAGAGGAATGAAGTTTGCTCGAATACTCATTTCAAAGGAGAATAAGAAATTTGTAATTTGAAAAGAATGAAAAACATTTTTGTAGGTGACTTTTTCGGAATCCCTTGTTTGGATTTTCCGTCGAATGAATTCTTGCGCGAAATTCGCTATCGATTCAACCCATCTCTGCGTAAATTGCGCTATCTTTTAATTAAAAATCCTCGTCGCATTTATACGATTTTACTTAGACCTCTTCAACCGACGACCCAATTGCATCATCCCTCAAGCCCTCATATCTTTCAACATTTAACAAGTACTAAATAGTCACTCTCGCTAAATTAGCCTCTTAATCTATTAAACATCCCAATCCTTATTCGCCTGGCTTTTAAAATTACACTATCCACGATATTAACATGCAAAAGCAATTCTCTGGTTAAAGGTCCTCTGAGTATAGTAGAACGCACGTGTGCCTGAGATGAATAAATTTTTGACAAACGGCGTGCGTCGTCTCTTGTTAAATTGGAATTTTTCATTCAAAAGAAATCATTAAAATTGCATAGCGTTGTGAGCAGCTGAAATGGTTAATTTTTATGCAGCTATTGTTGCTGAAAATGTATTGAACAAATTATTTCGTACACCAATCAAACTGAAATGGTTGTTACAAAAATTTTCATTTTGCCGATTAAAATTTACTACACGTTCTGCGGACATTGCTATTATTAAAAATATTACGCCAGTCCAATAACTACAAAAATGTTCAGTTTTTCAATTTTTTTTCTTGAATAAGTTTCGACAATTCTAATTGCAATTTTTAGTCCAATCGATTAAAAATTGTACATACATCGGTTATTTATGTGGCTATGTAAAGCAATATGTAAACGTTTATTTTGCTTATGCTTTAAATGCTTTGGATTAATTACTTCAGCTATCAGTAAGCGATACTAGTTTTTATTGCTGCATCTATATTGTAATTATTATTTACAATTATGCAAATATTAAATATAAATGTAAAATCCTATTAATACGATAGACCAACATATTATATTATTTTGATTATTATATTACTATATATACAATATAGTTATTATATAAAATATACAACAACTCACAAATTAATTGACAAATTATATCAACAAATTTAGAAAACATCGGTATTCTGTCGTTAAATGTATAATCAACTAAAACAAAAAAAGATAATCTAGATTAAAAAAATAGAATATTTTATAAATATTAATTGAAATAAAATATTTTAATTAATGCTTTATATAGTTGGTATAGTTGTTATATTTCAGTTGTAATTTAAAAATTGAAAATCATTGTTTTCAACTGACTCGTTGTTATACTGTTTATTTTTTATTAAATTATTGTTCATAAAAAATGCATTCAGAAATAATCAATTTCGTTCAATTGATTTATATATGGTTATATGAAAATAATTGTATAAAAAGCTTTATTAGAGTTATTACCATCATCGTAAATATCCGGCTGGAGTTGGTCGGCGCTGTTTCCACTTTGATGATTATAGACCTGTTCATAATGGAGTAGTCTTGGTTGAGAAAACTCCCTCTCGCCTTTGAACTGTAGTTGCTGAGAATTCAGATGATCTTTTTGTGACCTGTGATTGCGACTCTGATAGTGATTTTCGTAGCCTTTCCACTGGTCAGGCCAGTCGGATTCAAAGAGACGATCAGCCATCAGCCTCCAAGTGGCGCTGTCTTTGTCAATGTTCGACACGATCGTGGGGGTGGTTGCGGTGAAAGTTGACGCCGTGGTGAGAAAACTTGTCGTGGTTTGTTTGTGCTTCCTCAACTTTTTCCTTCGGTACTTTTTCCGGGATGGTTTCGTGATTTCATACTCCGATTCAGTCGTAGCTGGTGCAACATCTACTTGAGTTCTTTTGTGCTTTTCTTCAACTGGATCGTTCAGACTGTTTTCTAAGGCCACTGAAATACGCCATAAAACTGTTTAACAAAAAATGCATTTTTCGTAGAAAATAAAACATTTTGTATATTTTGCGAATTATAGAAAGTAGAAAAGATGAATACTTATACTTTTTTTTATTTTTGCTCGCTGACAGTTTTAGGAATTGAAGATTTTCGGAGTAGAAATAAAATTGTTATAGTTTGAATTACTTTTTATTGCTTTGACTTTATCGTAATTTTAGAATTCTCTTTTCTAGAAACATTAAAGAATTTTGGTTGAAAATAAAAAAAAGACACAGACGGAAAATCGTATTAAAACTGTAGATATACTTTAAATGTAATAAATAGATGATAACTAGTTTTTGCATTTATGTTGAAATTCAATTTATTTAAATTACGCATATGAAATTAACAATTATTCAGTAATTGATTATTCAAAAATCAATACTTGTCATTATTTTCGAAGTAATATATTAAGAACATTTTCATTCCAATTCGATCTTGAAGCGACGATTATGATATATTATTCAATTCAAATTAGAAAGAAAAATCAATAAACATTATTTCTCTTATTAATTTTTTTCATTTTGAAGTTTTTATTGGTATGTTAAATTAATTCATTCACAGTATTTCAATTCTTCGCATATTAAAAATTCCAAGCACTTTTAATACCAATCAGTTTAAAATAAATTTTTACAATCTAAAGTATAACAATTTTCTCAGTATCGAGACTACAATAATTTATTTCATCAGCGAAAATATCGTAAAACTAAACATAATTGTATTTAAAAAGTTATGTAAAGATATAAAGTACCTCAAAAATGATAAAAAATATTAATCTGAACTTTATACATTGTCTTATTAAAATCAAGTAAATATCATAGTAAATGAAAAGTTGTTCAACATGTTTTCAAACTAATTATTATTCTCTTCTAGAATCACTTATTTTTTCATCACTGATTTTTCCTATTCTATATAAAAAATCAACAAAGGAGTAAGACGGTTTAAACATTTTATAAGCAGTGGTATTTCGAAGAAGGTAATCTTATATAAATTGGAGCGTTGACTGTGATTTCAACGGGACTCGGGATTATATCGTGATACCCGCATTGATCACGGTCATAAAGTACGCTACATTAACCTTAGTGGTGCCATTAATCAGTGATTGTGAATGACTACTATTAAGGCTCTATTGTTGACGCAACATAGATTAAATCACACAGTCGCTTTTACGAAAACTTCTTGCCTCGGTGTGCGAATCGTTACTCGTGTAAGAAATTTACAGTCGCGTGCGAGCGAATTATCTCGCACTTTTATCAACGCAGGGCGCTATTAGATACTCATTTAGCGTTATTCATTATGATAATGCGTTAGACTGGGCTCATTTCAATACCCATGAAATATGCAACAAATGCAGTCTATTTTTGCATAATCACTATGCGCATTTATGGACGCACATTTTAATCACATTTCTCACTAATTAATCATCAATGACCTGTCATTTGTTACTGCATTATAATTATTAAATTATGTATCAATTTTATTTTCGCATTTTTCATATATTGAAAATTTCATTTTAAAGGAAAGGATACTCTGTCTTTATAATGTGGTTGCTGAACAAATCTTTTTGCAAATGATTCAGATAGTTTTATTACAAAGTAATGAACTTTTTATTGACTTTTTGAACAAAGAACAAAATTATGAAAATAAATTCTTTCATCATAATGAGAAGCATCTGAATTTATAATTTAGCATACAAAGAACTAAATGAAATCGAAATATTTGAAAGGCTTTGAACAATTTAAATTAAATCCAAACAATTCATCTTTTTAATTAATTTTTTTTTGTTTTAGAAAAATGCAATAACAAGTAATGTTTAGTCGTGGAAAAAGTCTTATAAGGTTTTGGAATCTGATAATACGTTATTAGAAATATCATATTTATTTATATCGATTATTTTGTCCGTAAATGAACATTTTGTTCACGAATGGAAATGTTTAATTTTATTTCTGAATATTATTTGTTGATTTTTTTACAATTTTTCTGATAGCGTTATAAATAATTTAAAATATTTGGAACTTTGAGTAAGTAAATATCAACCAAAAGACTTTATAAACTAGCGAAATCGAGTTGTTAAACAAATGTTTCAGATTTGATAGAATATTTTTGCTATGTTTATGGAAAATATATATGCACTTCGAACTGAGTGATTTGTTAGTCAAGTTCTTATCGTGCTAAATAAATTATCCAAATGTGATTTAGAAATCAACTGAAAGTAAATTTAACTTTCCCAATTTCGCATTCAAATATTAAAGTTCTAATGAACTTTCAACAGTAGTTTTAAACATGTGGTGTTGAGTTATTATTATTGCTTTATTCGAATGGTTATAAAATATGACTGATTAGAGCAAATGCTATCAATCCAAACATAGTTTACAAGAGCTTTGATTGGATAAAATAAGTAGTTCGGGTGTAATTAATTGTAATTTGATTTAAAACATTGAATTAATTTAAGCGAAGTGAAGCCTCTATAACATTTTAATCCAAAGTTCCAGTTAATTTTACATTTACTTCTTGATTCAAAGTTTAAACAAGAATGTAGTACAATAAAAGTTTCTTTACGACAATTTCTTTAAGGAATTCATTCCTTTCCATTCACTAGAATTTATTCAATTACCATCATTAAAATATTTAATTATATTACAATGTAATTTATTAAATCTTTTTTACCCGTAGATAGATAGTTATCTAATGAAAACTCACCATAACGAATACTTAAAAGTAAATAGGTTGAAATTTGTTTAAGAAATTATGATATGCTGCAGAATATAATTTTTCAACGAGTAATTAGGTTCAATGACTGATATCAAGCCGTCGATCACTCTACTGAAGTGAACTTAGGTTGAATAAAATTTCTTATCTCTTCTCTATTCAACTTTCTTGGTTGTATTATAACGAGTTTTTAGTATAACGACAAAGAAACTGGATCAGTGCATTGCTTAATATATTTTGATTAAGGAAACTCGATATTATGGCAAATAAGACAATTCCATTAAATCCTTTCGGTAAAAAAAATATAATATTCATAACATTATGAATACATTCAATACAGGATGTACGAAAATATATGTTTCACAATACATAATATTATTTTGCAATTATTTATACATATTTTTACTTTAAATTTCCATATTCTGATCATTCACATCATCATAAATGTGTCTCAATTTTTGCTAATCTTGGACTTTGATGACTTTTAGTTTTAGTATAGGATTACTTAAAATCAGTTTATTAAATGGAAAAACTTCCATTTTTGTTTGATTACAAGAAATCAATACCGAATTTTGCATAAAAATAAACAAAAAAAGAACTTCGATTGCATTGAATTAAATTGTAGATATTATGCGGCTTATATTAGTCGTATAATTTTGTAGGTTATTTTTATAAATCTTTTTTGTGATAACAATTTGCATAAGTTTAGAGTCACTGACAATATCTATGGTTTGCAAAAAGCAACATCGCTAACGACCGCTAAAACTTCATCAGAGTTAAAAGAAGTTTGACCGTATTGAATAATATAAATAAATAATGAGTGATAACTAAAATGGATGTATTGTGGAATAATTTTTGTAAAAAACTTTGTATGTGAAATATCACAAACATCGCAAGGTTTGATTACTCTGGTAACGATGTTTTAATAATCGGAAGGATGCGTCCGTAAATTTATTCTGCAAGGTGAATAAAGTCCGCGCATAAAGCGCTATCTCGTCTCGCTTCAATTAAAATTTGAGATAATGGTTCAATTAGAGGAGAAACGGAACTGCGCGTGTTCGGCCGAGTAGAAAAGAAGTGTAGACCATGGAGGGAATTTGGAGACGAAAAGAAGCGCCCGGGAGTCGGATGGCGGTATTACAGCCCGGATAATTGAACCAACTGGGTTGGCGTTGGTAATTGGCCGCTGTTTGAGTCGATGCCGTTTCATAACGACCGCGAATCAAAGAACAGTCAGCCGATGACGAGCCAAGACGGGTGCGCATTTTCCGGAGAACGTCATGCAAATAGTGGACCTTTCTTTTCTTCCGGCTTTTTTGTCGTTGCGTTATTTCCGCCAGCTGCGCGTTGTATTTCATTTACATAGTTTAGCATCTTTTAGTTGTTAAGTACTTTTCGGTGGCTTAAAAAAACTAATACCCAATGCGACAAAAGCTGGCCAAAGTATAAATGGCGAGAGCCTGACGGGTATAATGTGCAAATTATTTTTGAATTCCCGCGAAAGTTTGTCTCTGCCTGGTGGGGGTAGGTCGTATTCAAGCAAACGAAGTTTAATTGATACTCATATACGTCATTCTAAACGAAATAAGCAACGGGCGAGAATGGCCTGACGTAAATCGCGGCTATACTACTGATCTCACGGAAATGGTTTTCTACGTCTTCTTAATGCCATTGAAATCTCAACGGGGGATTTTATTTCGAAGTTACGCCGAACAATTTAATCACGTCATAAAATGCAGCGACACTTACTTTTGAAAAACGTTGGGGGAGGGCTTAGGCGACGACTTTGTCACTTACCCAAAGTACGATGGACGCGCTGCCATCGGTCGGGATCTTCGGCTAGTTTCACAAGAAGTTTTAATAAATTTTCGGTGACAGCTGCTTCCTGAAATAATAAATTATTAATTTAATTTTATTATTGAGCACCTCGGATGAAAATCTGTCGGTAATTCGCGCTAATGCAAAACTTAGCGGCTTTGATTATGAGTTCATCGCAAAGTAATCCGACTAATGGACATTGACATCGACCGGATTGGAATCTCGTTTTATTATTTTGCCAGATGGTATTATTGATTTCATATTGCGTGCCTTTGTTTAAAATGAAAATCAATGATATGAACAAAATTTGTGTTCTTATTTTTAGGTTAATATCAGTTAAGCACAGTTGAGTAGACAAAATAAAATATTATGATCAGATTGTTAGCGGAATAGTTTGTTTATGTATTACTGAAATATTGAACTTAATTTAGTATCGTTAGTTATCTGAAACGTATTGTACTCAATTGTCATATTTTGGACTTGTAATTTATCCGACGCACATGCATTTAATTATATTTTGTATACTTCGTTTGATTAACACATTAATTCTACTGATGTATTTGTTTCAAATTATAAATCAATTACTGTGTTTTGAATTTAACATTACATTATGAGCGTACGAAGCTATAATATAATAAATTTCTGGATCATGTATATTGCAATATTATGAACTTAAATATAATGGAATACGTCTAAATGCAACAATTACTTTATGTTTTAATATTTTCAAAATGTCATTTTTTGATAAACTTAATCTGGAGTTATAATTCCAATATTCAGTTTTTTCATGACAAAGAATTTTTACTATAAAAGCGTAAAAGTCAAAATTGTTTTTGATCATATTCAACTGAGGAGAAAAAAGTACAATACGTAATAGCCGGGAAAACGAGCGACTCGCTTTAAAGAAAAAGATTCTGTCGACATACCGAGGATTTGCACTCTTTGATTTGCGCAGCGCTATAATTTTTGCTCCTATTAAATCGGATTCCTTAGAAATCTTCCGACTTTGAAACGAAGTTGTTCAAAATTAATTTCACGCCACTCAAAAGAAATGGGTTGCTGGGCGTAAATGAATTTTAATTCCAAGTTCCAACTCGATCGCTTTGTTGGATAAATAAATGATCTCGATACTCACTTCACCACAACAAAATACAACCGATTACGTTGCAAAAAATTTCTTTTGTTTTAGTGATTACATTCGTACGACTGAGGCTTTTATGGTTAGCACAGTTGTAAATATAGCAGCAAGAACAACAAAATTTGCGGCTAGATGTTGGTTAATTGTAATTGAAGTGATATTAAATGTACAACTCATGCATACTAAATTTTATCAGTTCAAAAAATGAAGAAGGTCTTATATTTATATTTCATGCGTAAAAATTGAGTTATCAATAATTTAAATTTTATATTTATTTATAAAAACAAAACAGAATATTAAATTAGTACTGGTTATAATCAAATGTTAGGAATATGAAAAGGCGAATTAAACAAATTTTTTAAAAATTACGAAAACATATTTCAAAAAAGTTTTTGATGTTGTAAAATAAAATTCAGAAATAGCACATAATTTTTCGTTTAAATATTATATTCTGCTTTTATTTAGCAATATGAAAATTGTATTGACATATAATTATAATATTAAAATTAATTGTAATACAGAATCATACATTGAAAAAAACCGTACAGTATTAACCGTAATTAATTATCATTTTATAGTTATAATTATTTTTCTTTTTCTCAAAGTATAGACACATCTTTTAAACCGTACAACAAATGATTTTCTGAACTAATTTATTAACAGAATCGTAATAATACATGAGAAAATGCATCAACGTAAAAGAAGTGGTATCAGAATGTAAAACTACATTTTAACCGACTTTGTCAACCACGTTGTTGTTCGTTGCCGCGCGTGAATATGCGCGAACGAAAAATTGGTCGGCACGGCTGGATGAAAAATGACTTGGCAGGCTTCCAAGCAAGTTTCAGGGTCTCCGCGAGACGATGAGACAAGAAACATAAAGTGTCCGAAGTAGTTTACGACTTAATACGAGTAGTGTACCGGCGAACGAGTCGACATACGTGCGCGCATTGTTTGAAATTTCTCGCTCAAGTAGAAAACCGATTCAATTTGTAAACTTCGCGAGCACGCTCGCTCCCCCTTTCCGGTCGGCTTAGACCCTTTTCTCGTTTCGCTTTTTCTTCCTCGCAGACTGACCACGCGTGCAACAAATTGCTCCACTTAACAAACAAAATTGAAAGATTTCGTTCGAATTGCCCTGATTCGGATTTATGCTTGACGTCGGAATGATTATAATCACGATAACTCAACATTTTTTTTCAATTCTGCAACGGAACAGACAAATCTGAGTTTCATCCGAGTAATAATCCCGACCTCGTGAATTGCAAAAGTTGACAAAAGAATTTCGTGTTTGATATCCATAATCATCCCGAAATGATGAAATCCTTTACTATTTCAAACGAATATCAAATGTAAAGGCAAATAAATAAGATGAACAGCGCGAGCAAAAAACTGGAGAGCAACGTGAAACGGTTTATAAAGTACATGGAGTAGGAACGTTATTTTCCTTTCTTCGTAACTCGGCAAAATGTAGCGCGCGCATGATGCAAGACTTAAAATATTCTTGCCTCGATATTTTCTAGGATCTGATTCTCTCTTTCCTCAGCGAACTTTTCAAGTAGATAGTCTTTGAGGTCCTCCGAAACCGCGTCTCTTCTTTTGTTAAACTTCCTCATAACTTCCGATTGTCTGTCGATATCCATGTACTCGCTGCCGAAAGCTGTTGTGTCACTTGGCAAAGATAAGCGGCTGACGTGTACCTCGTCCTTCAGCAACTTCATTTTATCCAGCTGAATCAAAGTGAAATCCGAAGCTTGACTTTAGCTAATATTACATGATAAGTACATGAAAAAACGGCTCATATATAAGCAATATTGAGCATTCACTTGAGCAATCGACAGAGTGTCTTGTAAAAAAGTTTCGTTTCCTCGGCGTATCGATTTTACCAAAGCAAGAAAGATATTCATAGCAAAATTACGATCATTAATTTTAAGCTCACTTATTAACTACAGATAAGTATCAATTTTAGTTTCATTAAAGTGATATGAAAATGTACATTTTTCCAGACTCAAAATGCATTTTCTCTAGAGTTTTCGTTTATTTGTGCACAAAAAATGAAATGGCTGTTTTATCAATTCTTGCGTCATCGACGAAAATTGGTTATTCGTGATAAAAATAATATTGATATTACAACTTATTCATTCATGTAAGAGAACAGAACGGAAATTCAAGATATTATTATAAAATATCTTGAAAGAAAGATATATTTGGAAAACTGAAGAATTTTTGACATATGTCGGAAAATTAACTATAAAACATTGTAGTACAGTTACGATTATATTCAACTTTTTTATAGTCTTTCAAATATTTCTAATACATGTTTCATGTTTTTAAAAATAAAGAAACTTGATCAATGAAAAACATTAAAAAACTGAAAAATATTTTAATAGTTAAAATAGTTTCTTTATCTTTATATTAAACTATGACTGTAAACTAGAATATAATTTGTATTTTGTCAATGCTAATATTCACAGATTCGTAAATAATTAATAAAACTACATTTTGATGCCTTTGAAATACATTATTTGTTTATATTCGTAGAGTTACAAATTGACGGATGTCAATCATTTGAAGTGACATGTGCTTTAATTAAAGTGTTAATTAGTTTTTCAATTAATCAATATTTTTATTGTCGTGTTGTAAATGAAATATGTGCCCTATTTTCTAATTAAAAAATGTTCATATTATTTAAACAAATAAAATCCTGTGCTTTAAAAATTAAAGTT
The DNA here is from genome assembly GCA_022817045.1 of Psix sp. ZL-2020. Lineage (NCBI taxonomy): Eukaryota > Metazoa > Arthropoda > Insecta > Hymenoptera > Scelionidae > Psix > Psix sp. ZL-2020. The sequence continues at coordinate 6,817 of JABFQD010001424.1, read as the reverse complement.
ATTTTAGATGGAAGTTATAAATATTTAGTTTTTATAATCCATAAATGATCAAAATCAAAATACAAATGCCATAATCCAACGTTATGTTCTGTCGGATCATTTCGACGCAATGAAATAATCACTGCTTCATTTCCTACAAATTAACTCACTCGATATACATTCACTTCAAAATTGATACGCAGTGCAATGGTTTCCATTATGATTCTATTTAGCCGTGATTTAGTAATTCTTTTTATATCGGCTTTTTAAATGATAATCTGAATCAATCTCTATCTCCAGAACAAAAGTATAAGTTTACGAAGTAATCGAACAGTTGGAACCAAAAGAGCAAGCGATAAAGCTGTTGATTAAAAGTAAACAGCCGAAACAGTTACAAGCGTGAGTTGATGAGCTGACGAAGTTTGAACTCACCTCGCTTCTGTTGAGCAGTTTCGGCCTCAGTAAATCTTTCGAGTCTTCATCGACTCGATTAAAATTTTCTTCGTTCGTGTGAATGTTGTCCAACATAAAGCTTTCATTGTAACCATTCATTATTTCATTTTGCGTTCGAAGCTCTTTTTTCACCGTTGGTACCCTTTTTGATTTACCTTTTCTCTTCTTGTAATTCTCCAGTTGAATTACCTGTAATTCACAAAAATTAGGTCATCTTAGAATTTATGTGGCTCTCGTGTGTTTCGTTTATTTTCAACATGAACACAGAAATATTTTTATTTTTAAATAATTATTAAGTAATTATTGCACACGCTCAATGTATTATTTGTATGTTTACACTTTTTATATTTTATTTGTTTATATAAACTATATTTAGTTTATAACAACATATATATTTGTGAGTGCGTGTGTACGTTTGGTAAAACAAAATAGCCTAGTTTCGGAAATAGAACGAACAAACCAGAGAAAGTAAATTTATGTGTGCGGATGTTTTTTTACATTTATATGTAACAGGAACACAAATCGATTTTGAAAATAACTAATTTATTTTAATTAAAACAAATATGAATTTCGCAATATCTATGAAAATAGAAATAAACGTAAAATATGGTGAAAATTAAATGATCATTTATTGGATTTTGAATTTTTTTGTGAATCAAATTCACTGGAATATCTTTTGTTAAAGAGTTACCTGTTCGTCCATTTCCATTCCATTATTACTTGAGTTTGAAGAATCTAACTTCTCCATTACGGGTTGTTTCTCATGGACATGTTTCGTGCCGATTGCATCCGACTTTGTGATCGTATCCATTTCACCTTTTGACGTTTCCTCAGAGGACGCAGTAAGGGATCGTAACTCCTTCTCGTATGCATCATCGTACTCGTAATCGTACTCGCCTTCATACTCTTCTTCAGCATTAATAACTTCTTCTGCCTCTTCAGCAGATTCTCCCTTAACATTAAACAAAACTTATCGAACATGCAACATTTGCTCTTTTTCCAATGATTCGTGCTACATTAATGTAATTACACGTTTAAATATTTATGATGATTCCAGTAAAAGAAAAACAATTTTTTTATAAATAAATATTTTAAACAAGTTTTTCAATTTAGCTGCACGTTGTTTCATATATGAAATAACGCGAAAGTTAATTAATTTAAGGGCTTAATGTCAAATTCGTTTTTCAGCGATTTTTGCAGTATATGTAAAATACATATGAATTTGTAAACATTCTTGAAACTTATTGCGAATTTGATGAAATGATCGTTGAAATAACTTTTGTTTTATCATTTTTTGTCAAATGATTTTTTGAGCCATATTTATAAATTTTTATTAATGGAATAGTATGAATGACTTTCAATCATTTTTTCAGAACTAATTTATTACAGAAAAAATGGAGAAAAAATTGCAATTATTTGAATAATGTGAAACTTCAATTTTTTAAATATTGAAATTAGTGGATAGTATAATGAAACTAAGTTTATAGATTGTGCAGCATGATATGTTCAAATTGAAGCGCAATTTTTAGCGAATAATTCCATAAGGTATTCTTAATGGATTTATTTCGAAGAGTCAGGGAAGTAAAATTTTATTTTATTATTGAATACGATATTCTTGTTTTCCACTGCACTTATTAGATATGCTGCAGATGGATATTTCATCAATTCAACAATTCAGTCAGATCATCCATTCATTCAATTAACAACGCGGCAACTCAATAACAAGTTCGTTCTTGTACTTTCAAATAAATGCGCGATTTAGTAACTGAAGTACTCTTTTCAAGTTTAACATTTCAACACAAATAAAGTATATAAGAGAAAATACAATGCTTTGAAGTTTTCAAATGGAGAACCATAAAATTAAGTTTCCAATTAAACTTACAACAAACAATATCTTTTTATACTCATCATTATAATTGTTAGTAGCTTTTATTGATCTTCAATGAATGCCATAGCGTTTACAACTTTACATTCGTACTGGGATTTTTGAATTGCCAAATTTTACATGCTCTCAACACTGCTGAAAGTGAAATTGGATCCTTTCAAACCATCTCCGTCAAACAATTATAATTCTAAAATAGAGGCACTAGTAACATGAAAATAAATTGGGGGCAGAATGGAAAACCTTTAAAGGATTGAACAGTTCAGCGTGCTTTCACTGCGGGAGTTGTAAAATTGCGAACAACCGCACTTTCCGAATTGAAAGGAATGATAGAAACGCTGGAATGAAGTTACGTTTTTTACTTGGACATAGCGATTGCAATATAGCTGAAGACAAATATTGGCCAAGTATAAAAGGATAAACGTTTTTATATTAACGAACTCTTTTGGTAGCTCATCAACCTTTTCTCGATCTTCTTATTTTTCTTTCATTTTCCGGAATCATTTGCGTATCTTTTAATATCAAAATAATCGTTCGATTATAAATTAAAAACAAACGAACACATGATTTGACTATATAAACACAATTGTTCGATAAAAGTCCATTTGCACAGAAATTGTAATTACTCTCACCTTCATAAAATTGGCACGAATTTTTAACGACGTAAATAATCGAACAAGTTTCATGCGAAGTTATTATGAATGTCTCAACGTTATTTTGATTTATCTGTTTGGAATATTGATATCGAACATACTTGTCAGCGGAAATACTAATTTGGAATTCATCAAATCTTGATTACTTGAAGCTGGCTTCGATTGAAATAAAAATTGTATAGAATCAAAGAAACGTTTATAATTCACAAATGCGGTTATCATTTATATTCACCGCGTAAAAACTATTTTATCGAGGTAACATAGGTAGATGTACTAGTTCATTCATGTACATGTATCTATTTTTTATAGCTCGGCTAATATTGGAACACCAGATTCAGTAAAGGGTCCATAAAAGATATCCGTATGTTAAGAGGCGGCTGACGTAAATCATAAAAGGCGGCTTTTCGATCCATTTCCACTTTTCATCCACTTTGCTTCCTTAGTTTATATGATTCCCTATAAAGTTATGGCTCTTTCTATTGAAGTTTTGAATCTGTTAGATAGAACGTGTCTAAAAGTTGCTATACCCAACCAACTACAGTCGTGGACTTTGAAATTAGTTATCAACTCCTTTTATTTCATCTTCGATACTTCATAAAAATAATTAAATTACTATTCGGAACATTAATTTGTGAGATTACTGCAGCGGTGGCACAGCGAGCTAGTGGACAATATTTGTCTACGTAAATATTTCGTTTGAATATATGAAGTTGAATTACTTTGATGGTTGGTCAAACAAATAAATGAAAATAAAAAACACATAGCAAAGCAGGCGGAAGAAAACTCGCATACGATTACGTACGAAAGTGTAAATTCAAAAGCAAAAGAGATAAAATGATATTTCGCGAAGTAACTGGGTAGCGTAGACCTACTTACCGAAACTGCTTGCGATGTTTCCGGCGTGCTTTTGCTGCTAACTGTAACGAGAAAGAAAATGAGCTTCGTTATTTTCCGGGTTTCATACACTTGCATTTATAACATCTGGACGGAAGTGTCGGGCTAGCCCGGCACCGGAGAATGTACATTAATTTCGAGCATTCCCCTTTTTTAGCTTTTTTCTCATGCAAATCTCATTTACGCCGTCGCGTATTTCCTCACGATAATTTGTATCACTCGAATTCCGACGGCAATTATTAATTCCTAATGCTTTTACACGTGCTATGCGTTTCATTATCTTTGGTTTGATAATTGTTTTTCTCAGACGAGATGGATTTTGCGATTATTCGGATTATTTTATGTTGTGAATGGATAATGGTTTTTCAAGGAGAACGATAAAATATTTTTGAATCTTTTTTCAGCTATTTGATATTTTACATAAATTTGATATTTCATCAAAGATTTTTTTTAAGACGATTAAGAAATCTTATTTTTGCATTGCAGAATTGCATTCAATTAATGTTTAATTACTTAATCGATTTGAATGAAATTTACATGAGATTTTGATATGTAAAACTAGTTCCGTGGAAGGTTCCAGGATTTGCAGATAATCAAGCGAGCTTAAAAATACATTTTTAAATCGAGGTTGTAAAGATTTGCCGACTTTTTTGCCTCGAGCTTTAAACTCCGCAAGAGAAAAACAATGTCTCAAAGCTGTGAGACACTTTTTTGTCGAAGACACGTAAAGTGTTTTATTATAATCTACATTTGGTGATTTTTAAAAGTTGCGCGAATATTCTTAAACTCGACGCTTTTCGGTAGAACACAGAGGAAAAATAATTGCAGAAGACGATGAACGCAATTCAACTAAATTGAATTGCTCGTTAAAAAGTCGAGAAGAATCGGTCTCATTTACTCCTGTGATTGAACTGATCTGATCACTTGTGTTAGATTCAATGAAATTTATTGATATCAAAAGAATTGCTGTTTTACCAGAAAAAGTAATTTTGAGCTAACAATAAAACTTGTAAATTTTCCTGTCATATATTATAACGTCGTGAAACAAGGAAAAAGCGTAATAACTATAACTGTAAGTAAAATGAAAAACTGTGTAAAAAATAATCGAAAAAAATGTCATTGAAATATATTCCTAAAAAGATACTAAATCAGCATCAGAACATTCAGTTGACTAGACAAAAACAGACGACTGCAACTCGGTTGATTTCAGTTTGTTGTCATCCGTAAAACTCGCTGACAGACGAAAAATGCATAAAATGTATAAAAGCATTGTACTTTGAAGATCTCTCATTGAACCGTTAATCTGACGAATCTGCATTTTTTATTTAATTCGAAATGTTTGTGTAATTAGTTGGTGTTATCTGTCATAAGTTAATTTCGTTGAGGGAAATGATAAATTTTACGCGGGTAATAAATATTTATTTCAAAACATAGCTCAACAACGTGGAATATAATTAAAATTTAATTAAGATGTGTCTTCTCCACGTTTTTTCCTCAAATTTTGTTACGTAATACATTTAATGTAACAACAAAAGCATCAAAATGAAATAACAAATGTTATGACATTCTTTAACATTAAAATACTTTACAAAAAAGCTGCGAACTTTATTCGATATATATATATCTTTAGTTTTTTGCTCGTATTCGAACCTAACATTCATGATGTATGCAAAAACACGTTGCATTCTTAATGAATAAAATATGCCCGCGTTTATACGTCTTTGAATGCGAATCTCATTCATCCGACAGACGAGTTCTTTTCAGTTAATAATCGTGGAATTATAATGAAAACTATCATAAAAATGCACAGCGAACGTGATTATGCGTGGATTTGGTGTAATTCTCTCTTTATCTTGTGGGAAATTACTTTGTATTAATGGCCGAGTGGAGAAAAAAGTAAGCGCAAAAACACTCGGGCTTGTCTGATCTTCCGGTTAATAAGAGCAGATGTTAGTGGGATGTTACTTTGGCGAGATGTGTAATGATAAAAAGGTCGTGCGATTACGGTTATGATCCTCGTAACAAAACAAATTGCTGCGTTTCGCGCAAAGAACGTTTAATAAATTTTCCTTCGCTAAATAAAGTCTTGTCCATCTGGACAAATTTATGTGTTTCACAAATTAACGCACAAACGTTTCACACGTTCTTTTAGCTCATTTGTTATTCGAATGAAAAACTACTATCGAAATTACTCGCTGAAACATTTCAACTTTCGCAACGAAAAAAAAAAAAAAAAAATGACGCAAAGGAGGCTGAAGAAGTTTGATGTTGTGACCTCGATGGATATTTCTAAGTTGTCGCAGAAACTTTGTAAGTGTTACGCGAAGTTTTTGTTAGTTTTGAGCAACATGGATGATTCGCAAAGAGGAAGCTCACTGTAAATCTGTTACTTCACACTCGTTTCAGTTCAATTCAATTCAATTTGAAATAGAGACAAATTTTTGGAGCTTGAAATTCGAAAAAAAAATGAAATCTGTATTTTGAGAGAAACACGAAAAGCAACGACTTTTCAAATTTGATTTTACACGAACACTTTTTAAATCGCAAGGTAATTTAAAGCTCGTCACGAAACAATTATTCATCTCTATTTTCCGAATTAATTCGTTCTGATTATACTGCAAACCCAACACCTCGAGTCAAGAGGCAAAATAGGAGAAATGAGTGAAAATAAAACGTTTCGCTGTCTGTTCTCTCCAACTCAAACGCCGAGTTAAATTATCATCTTTAGGAATGCAAAAGAAATGATGGTATATATGATATACTTTGTTTAAAAAAATCTCTTGCGTGTCGTTTTAATTCGATCACAGTTAAAAGAGGTAGGGTTGCAATTTTATTTTCCAGTCGGAGAGTGACCTCAAAAAATAAAAAATGTACACTAAAATTACGAAATGTATCATCATGAATGAAAATCGTAAAAAGAACTAATCATATATAATAATACATTTTTATAGTAAAT
>JABFQD010001423.1:0-18426 GCA_022817045.1 Psix sp. ZL-2020 | reverse complement strand
CAATATATATTTGAAAGAAAACAATATGTAAATTAAAATTAACAAAGTGAGTATAAGTATACATTATCACAAAATTACCAGAGTTTGTCTTTTTATATATTTTTTTTCATAAAGTCGAAGATAAATATGTAAATGAATCATAAAATACATAAAATTAATAAAGAATTTTCCAAGCGAATATATTTTTAGAGAAATAAATAATATTTGTTTCTTTATTTAATATCTCTATTGATATGCACAGTTAATTTAATTTGATTATTAGAATGGGAAATCCGTAACGTATTCAATATCTAAATAACTGCGTTAATAAACCTAAAAACATTTTATTTGTTTTTAAAAATTATCATCTCATGAATATAATAATATTTATGAAATCATGAAAATAAAAATATTGAAAATACTGCAAAGCATCTTTTGTTTTGAGAAAAATAATTTGTTACGTGAATCCTTTTAATCCCGTTGATTGACCAATTGCGATTTCTAGTTGATTTTTATATCTAAATGCCGCAAGGGGCCGTTTGTTTAAGCAGGGGCTTTGTACTTATATTTTTATTCCATTTCTCGGAATGATGTTTAATTTTTGCAGTTGTTATTTTAACGATGAATTTTAGATGTTCCTTCATTAACTGTCAGACTCCAAGATAACTACAAAGCTTGATAAATGAGAATATGACGAAGCCATAATTTTATTGACTCGTGTAATAATTTTGTGTTTTTATATACGTACGCATTAAATACGAGGATCTTGGACTCGATTGTCACGTAAGAAGGAAGAGTTCTTTATCATGTGAGCCCTCCAAAACATCGCGCGTCACTTGTTTTAAGTAAACACATAACTGTCATTACGTTGATATTTGGCTGAACCGATACACCGATATCATTAAATGATATTTCACGTTGTACCAAAGTATAATTTTTCCATGCGTGCAGTTTGCTTGGTACTAAATTAATTTAAATTTTTTTTTATTAATTAGAGAACAAATTTATTTTAATTTATTAACATAAAATTTTAAAATGTATGAAAAATATCATGTTTTATAAGATTTTGACATAAAAAGCTTTATATAAGCTACATGAAAAGTTTCAAATCAACTTTTGAAAAAATATATTTGTTCATTCCTGATATGTTAGAAATAGAATTACGATTAAAATTAAATTATGTATCTGCGAGTAAACTACGAAGAACTAAAAGTTCAAAAAAAGTCCGAGCAGTTTCGACACGACAATCAATTCATCAAACATATATTCAATATTATAAATCATAAAATTTAGGTATGAGATAAACGATGAATTAAAAATCTGATAATTTTCGATTTCACCAGATATCTGAGATTTGATGAGAAATATTGCGAAACTACCACATATTACAATTCTTATCGAAATTTGACATGTTTTAAAAAATATTCAGAAGATAATACAGTTTTTTTTAAATAATATCACCGTATATAATAAGATAATACCTAACCGTTTTTGCTTATAAGGAGTCTCAACAATTTTTGTTCATTTAAATTATGAATAATAAAGATTCAAAGCAATAAAACAAAAGACAAAAAATAATCTAACATAAAAATTAAGTCAGTATTCTGATTGTACATAATTGGAATACAAAATATTGTTCATGTAATGATGTAATTTCATCTACTCAAAGTAAACGTTTTGTCAAATCTATGAAAAAGTGTTTCAGAATATGCCTTTAGGGCAAGGTTTCTTATTTCATTGTCTTGAACGTTTTTTACCAATAAACTGCACGACGTTATTTGATAACCAGTACGATTCAAAGGCACACTGATGTCTCGTCGTGAAAGTGTGTAAATATTATCCGAAGGAATTTGCCTTATTGTGACGCAATAAAATTATCTGCAAAGCTTCATTCTTAGAATTCATTAACCGAGCTTAATTGCTTCGATGTATATAAAGTTAAACGGGTGGTATTTATTGGGCGGTTAGTGTGAAGCAGATTTCGATTCCATGGCAATCGATCGCTGGCTTTGCGAATCGGTCAGGGTTACGAATCATACATTTTGAATGAAAGGCGTGAGGAATCAGTAATGATTTTGTGAAGTTGTCTTCGCGTTTACACCGCAAAGTGTTGATGTTTCATTTACAAATACTGATCTATATACTTTGTTCACAAGATATACATCTATATATACAACGTCTCTGATTTAATGTACATTCACAGTGAAAGAGGATTTTATTTAAAAAAAAACATTTATTGAACTCAAAGAGTGCATAGCGAACAAAATTGTTTGCGTTGAGATTTTGCACTCTGAAATTTTATTTAATTTTATAATAGAAGGTTCCAAGGGACGTTTATTTAGTAAAAAGTATGTGTACTATTCGTTGCTTTGTCAAAATGTAAAAGTATACAAAAGGAAAATAAACGTTTTGATAAATTGCAATGTTGAAAAACGTTGATGATGGCAATAGCTTCGAGGTAAGAATGACAATTGGGGTGTCGGGATGACGCGAATTTTGACGAGTGAACGGTCTTGCTTGCACACGCGAGTTCATACCGTGCCGAGTCGAATTCGAAATACATTAAACCACCAGCGATCGATATCACCGGCTTGAATTTCGTCGACCCGAGCTAAATCGTATTCCTTCATAAACTGCAATGGTTATCTTGGTAAACGAGAACGTTGAACATTAAATCACACTTTTTGTCACTTGAAACAACGCATCTTAAATATTTCTCAACGCATCACGTATGAAAGATTCTCAGCGATATAAGAAATTTGAGCTATTCGGCGTACACAGATAGTTTAATAAAATTGAAAGCCAACTTGGAATCAACGAAACAAATGTTCAAGAATGAAAATCTCAGTTAACAACAACACTAATAAATTCTCAAGAATTCTAGCAAAAACTATAACACAACTGGCAAATTTAAAAATTAGTGTTTCATTACTTCTCGAACTTGAAAGGACTTCTTAAAATAACATTATTTTTTTAATAAAGAAACTGCGATAATCTGTCAAGAACTGCTATAATTTGAGCTAGAATGATAACTGATTTAGCTGATTGACCGCCGCCCTGGAACTGTGACGAGTCAGCAATTTTGGTAAGACTGAGTGCATCATTATACAATTCATATACATTCACATTAATTGATCACGCACAATTATGTATAATACTCACACGTAATTGTGTGTGCGCATATATACATATTCTTCGTTTACATTCGTTATCTTCTCCGCGCGATATGCCTGTGAATTGTAAACTTTATACATTATTGCTTTTCCGATAACAATGTCGCGCTCGCTTTAGTTCACAGCTGTTCATTTAGTAATGACTGAAAATATTTGTAAGTTTCTATGTGTGCGTGTATAAAGTGTGTATATATATAAAATACGACGGTATATTTGCATATACAAGTCGTCCCAACGATAGACTGGTCACGTTTTACCTTTGCTTTTCTTTCGTCGCATCGAGCTCTAAATGACGTCCTTAATTTTTCATTGCACGATTTGTCTTCTTGGAAACCACAAACGTTTCCTTGACCACATTATATACGAATTGCAATTCTAGACTCAATTTATAGACAATGAACTTATCGAGCTTGAAAATTTTTGAATCCTATTACATTTTTTATTTCATACCATCTTTAGAACACGTGAGTGAATTATCATATTTCATTTTGTTGTTTACTTTCTTATTAATTTTTAATTCTAATCACTGAAGCTTGAACATTATAGAAATTTTTTTTAAAACTAAGTATATTTAGAATGAAGTTCGATTTAAAATTTAAAGCTTGTTAAGAGATTAATTAATTTCAAAATTCAGTTAATTAAAATACGATTAATTTCAAAATTCAATTCACAATTTTATGACATTTTTTCATAATCTATTTAGCATTAAATTAATTCATAAATGATATGTCTGAACATATTCAAGTTTTATCACTGAAAATTTGGCATGATAAAAATCTCATTTATGATTCAATAAGACAAACAATTTTCAAGTTAATTGAATTTGTTTGTAGTTAAGAAATGTTAAATATACTTTTTTGTAAATAATGTGTACTTTCACTCATCAAATTAGATACAAATTTATATTAATCTATGGAACGTATAGAAACTTCACATTTTAGTCTAATATTTTTTCAGTGTAGAATTTTAAAAATTTGATATGTTTGATAAGTCTGTTAAGTGTGTTTAATTGACGGAATATTTTCATAACATAATTACTTATTTCTTAAAGTTATATGTAGCTCATTAAGCGAGTGGACGCAATATTATTTATTGCAAAAGCCATTGAAAATGAACCTCAGAGAGCTAATCATCACATTAAGGCGTCATAAATGTTTTATGATAAATATGTGTACAATTCCTAGGCAGTCGCGTGGATGCAGATAACTCACACGCACACTGATAACCTAACTTAACGAGCATTTTTAATAAAACTTGCCATAACATCATTTTATGCAATGTACAAACAATATTCTACATTGTTATTATTAGTATATCATGTATAATTACATAGAGTACATGTATTTATAGAACGTTTTTCTCAGATTTATGCATTTACAACGTTCGCGTCTTTGTAGTCATTAACCTTTTGCACTCGCGCCATCTATTTTTAGCGAGGTCAAGCTTGAGTTAAGGCTTTCGGTTTAAGAGCCTCCTCGTCGTACAAAAATTGCTATAAAGTTTGCAGATCCGCTGAACAAGACAAATTCGCCCATTACAATTGTTTTTATCGTTCTTTTCGTTTATTTCTATCGCCATGAGTTTCTTTGTCTAAAACACAATCAAATGTGTACTTTTTGACAAGAATAATTTATTTGTACATACTTCATACAGTATAAAGTATCTATTTCTACGTCGAGTGTTTTCCTATCAAAATAAATAAGTTGAAAAAATTTTAGGGATAGCATTCTATTAAAATATCGATTTTTAAATTGAGTTTTGGAAATGATATTTGCAGTCTTGTTTATTATGAATTAATACAAATCAAAAATAGCGATGTCTACAGTAACGTTTAATTAAAATTCTACTCAATTTTTCTGCCTACGGCTTATCACTTCCGAAGTGGCTAAAAGTTTATTAACATTTTAGTAAAGTTTCTACGCATCAACAGTTAACAATGATAACTTTCTCTGATTTATTGTCTGGGACATTAAATGACAAAATCGTCACAGCAATGATGAATTTGACAGTGGCATTTTCCTACTGATGATGGTTCACGGCGATTAAATACTTATGCAGAACAGTGTTATCATATGTGCGGACAAGAGAAATACAAATTATGGACGACGAGGATTTGGAAATCTATTGGAAGCACTCGAAGTTAATAAACCTCGGAGGAGTATCGTAAGGAAATTTGTGATTCGGGTACGCAAAGCGCAAAACTCAAGCACGATTCCACGCTCGTCTCTTAGATTCTAGTGTGCTTCACCCGTTTATTTATAATTGCCATGTATGCGTACATATAATTTATGTTTATGTATATATTTATAATCCACCTCACCGAGCATGCCCGGGTCAGCCCTGTCACGAGGCAAGAGTCTCTGGAAGAGTCGGGAAATTTATCCAAAATACGCTGCTGATTAGCAAAACCAACAGCAGTGGTTGACAGACCGGCGCTCTCGCACTGCTGCTATGTGGTAGCTTGACTTCCACTTCCGCCATTTTGAAAATAGACAAAAGAGGATGTGTGTGCACTTCCTGGTGCTTGTTGTTAATTTTGTCGCTTAGGTCTTGCAACATTGAAACGCACTCAGCCTAGAAAGAAAAACAATTTTTTTTAGTTTGTATTTCAATCCTTTAATAATTTATCAAATTATGTGAAATTGCATACACTATATTCTTTTTTTATATATTTTTTATATGTCTCATAACAGAAACCTTAATTTGTAAAGAAATCAAGAAGCTCGTTGCAAATTAAATTGATCGACGAACAGACCATTCAGCTATAATAAAAGTAAATTAACGAGTTATCTTATCCTCATTTACATAGTAAACGGTTCAAAAAGAAGAAAAATTTTGTGGGATGAAATGTAAAGCGAGATCTGAAGAAAAAATTATCGTTTTTTTAGCCAATTTGTGAATTGAAAAATAATAAAGCTGTTTTCTCTGGCGCACAAAGGAAAGAAACACTTGGAAAATAGCGAAAGAGAAATTACTTTTGAAAACGACAATTTAAAGTTCATAGATTCCACGAAAGATGTTTTCACCAATTCATAAACAGTATTATGTAATGATTTTTTTTTATTTCACATTCAGGATAATTTCTGTGATTCATTTCCGCAGAAAAAAAACATTCTAACTGAAAAATACAAAATAATTTTCATATATTATTTACTAGTTAGTTTATTGAATTCAAATTTCAATATCACATAACGTGACAAGCTTTCAAAAATTAATGCAATCTTGACGACAGAGGAACTTTTTGCACTTATGCAAATGAAATGCGAATAAAATGATACTGTATTAAAACAGCAATATACTTTTTCTCTCTTTCCAGCTAGCAAAATGGATTTGCGAATGTATTTTTTACGAGGCCCGTAAAAAATGTCCATGTCCGTATCGTCGCAATTTGATGGTCGCTCGGAGGGATCGACTCCTGAAATTTCAGTGGAGTCTGACATGATAAATTACACGGGGCATAAATGTATCTATTACGTTGCTGCGAAAGCGAATGATGAGCCGTTAACTCGGTGAAATATTTCGTATTTTCGGCCTCGAGATACATTTCAATCCGTATGTCCAATTGATAACAAAGTTGGCCTGCGACACGGTTTTATGATGCGAATTTTTAAACAAACATTTCTCGATGAAAATATGTCACATGAGTTTAGAATTTAAGTGAAAATTTGTCGAGTAATCTCGTTAATGTTTTTAACACATTTTGATAAATTTCAATTTCATATATTATTAATAGAATTGTTTTCCTGATAGTTTTTTTTAATTGAGAGAGTTTCGCCGAATATATGTCGTTTGTATTCAAGGTTTATTTAACACTATATGTTTTATTTTGAGTATTGGAAATTAAACAATACCATTTTATTTAATTTATTAATTAAACAATACATATTTTATTAATACATTATATCTCTTACATAGAGATTACATGATATATGTCATAGAATATTAGCTTATACAGAAAAACATAAAGACAAAAATAGTTTGTGTTTGTTACTTACTACCATAAAACATATCAATTTAATTTTATCTATAACAGTACTTGATTGTATTAAACTATAATTAAAGTTTTTCATTAAATATAAAAAATAAGGATTTTGTCAAAAGAATGATACTATATTTGTACGGTTACATAGATCCCAACGGGAAAACGCGTATATATAAAATTGTGGTAGACATGTTTTCATAACTTCGTGTCTTCATAAGCTTCAAGAAACATGGCGCGACGATGTAGATCAGTAATTCATAGTAGCCAATAAGTTTTTGAGGCAAAACCGTTCATTCCCGTACTTTTTAATCAATAACGGTGACATGTCGTGTCTGGGTCGATATAATATTTTCTGAAAGTGAAGATATAGGAAACAAAAATTAAAACAGGGAAAAAATTGCAAAGAAAAAGATACAAAAGGGTAAAAAAGTTGAACGCGATCGGTAACGAAACATAAAACATGCAAGTTACTCATACACTTACAGAGTTGCCGCAATGGGAACCACCTTGTCACGCAATGCAAATCAGCTTTAGGAGGGTCGACGGTGTACCCTTATTTCGAAATCTTTCTAGTGAACGCGATCATGCCGCCCTTTAACTCATAAATCCCCCTTGTACTTTTTTACACTCTTTTGCACTTTTCCTTTTATTACATTTTTTTCTTCCACTTGACCAGTTTGCACGAAATCGCTAAATTTTATGCGGACATTTGGATCGAAATCTAAAGTCACTCTTAATCATTATTTTTTTAGGCGTAAGCAATCTTATACACGAAATTTCAATTTCGTTATCACGTCAGAAGCTTCTGTAGACTTGATTTGTACTTCCTGAAGTTTGGTCATGTTTTTATGATTAATTTTCATTATTTGGACATTGACGGATTAGAAATAAATTTTATATTATAACATGTAAATGACAGTTACTACTCAATAGTTAAATTTTGAATATTGCTTTTGAAATAATATTTATGATAAACATTGTGAATCCTATTTTGACATATATTTTTTTATTAAACAAAAATATTTAAACAATGTTTTCCAGCAAATATTTTAATTTGTATATAATAAACATTAGCAAAACATTTGTGGCGAGATAAGTGACTTTTGAACACTGAAAAATAAAACCACGTGCCAATAATGAAGCAAAAAGGTTTCCTGTGTCCATTGAAGAGCTAAGTTTAAGAAGTTGCCGATTTGTGCAAGAATACATGGTTTGATTGATTTTCCGAAGAGACGTTCCAGATAAAATCAAAGTTTGCGCTTCGATTTTCGTCTTACAATTTTTTTTATGTTGTCGAAAAACTACGCGGTCTCCTTTCACATTAAATTCTTTGATGGGACAAATAAAACGGTATTGTGTGCTGAAAACTCGTTTCCTTGTTATTGAATCTTGTTAATACTGCACAATCATAAGGAGAAACATAATTGAAAAATACATTTCACGGTGTTTTGTGGAATAAAACGACAATTACCGATTTAATTGACTGAGACAAAAAACATTGTTTGAATTCAGTGAAGATAATGATGACATTAGTTTGCACCACATGCTTGGGTGACGATCGAATCTTGTATTATGCGTCGCATGTTCGTTCTTATCAAATTTATCGAGAAGCTGTTACCTGCCTCCCTTGCATCAGACCTCACGAGCGTTATCCAATCACAACGCACTGACTCGGTCAATGGGCATCTTCATTAAGATAACGTTACAATACTATTATAGTACACTTATCTGTTGCTATTGTTACTCGTTGATTTCAGTTGGCGATTTTTTCACAAGCTCTAAGGTCTAAGATAGCACGCGAACCTTGCTAATGTTGACATCAAAGCGTTCAATTATTTGATATCAAAGACATGTAAGTTGAAATTGAATGTTGGCCATTGAACTTCTGATACTACAATCAAGTTATTTTAAAAAATGATTTGTATATTCAGAGTTGAGAAATTTAACGAAAATTTAACAATAACAAAAATATATTCATCAAATCAAAAAATAAAGTTATTCAAAATGACTATGAAAGCAGTATGATTTTTATTAGAATTTAAATAAATTTAATTTAATTGCACCATATAAGTGCTTGATGATCAGAATCATTTATATGATCTTTTATGGGACTTGCACTAAATTAGAAAATCACGAGTGAAGAGTCTTTTTAAAACCATGTTGAAATATGACATACTTCGTAGAGTTCTGAAATTATATTCTGTCGGACCGTTGTCAAAATCCAATTTGAATTTCTACTTAGGATTGATTTCCTATAATCCGATTTTTACATTTGATCCTACTATGAAAGTTCTTGTTATATGATGAGATAGGATGATAGAATACAAGAAGCAATTTTATAAATTTGCAACAATTTAATATAAAGTCAGATTGTAAGATTTTGATTGGGTTTTCATTTAGTACCACAAATTTTTAATCAGGGCTATTTGAATCCAAGAGTGATATGATGCCTAAAGATCTACAAAGTGCTTAATTTGGAAAGGTGATTTTCCAAATAAAACTCCCGTATGCAGCTTAATTAAAATTTTCTACTAAATTAATGGCGATATAATAGTTCAATTGGCCATGTCTAATTTTTGAATAAATGTTCAATTTTCTGTAATTTTCCTTAAATATATTATAGAAAATATATTTTTTTATAGAACATAATTTTGCATTCTGATTTTAATAATATTCTAATTATAATTCAAGCATACTCAATCTTAATACATTATATTTTTGTTTTTTAAAGAATGTGTGAAGAAGTAATCATTTAAAAAAAGAAATTTTAAGAAATGTTTGAATGTCTAACTTACATTAATTCAATTTCTAGTATATAAATCAAAAGAGATTTGCATGTTCAAAAATATAACATACCATTTGAAAATTCTACTAACTGAAGCGATACATCAGTAAGAACGAAATCTTCTTTCAATGTAACTGACATCGAATGCTCAATCGAGATTGATTGTGTTTTCTTTTGGTTGTGTTAGCATAAATCCTGGGAGACTTAGGTTTTACACTTACGCTTAGAAGACTTGAATTTTTTAGAATACTTTACAATCGAAAACGTGTTCATCTTAGATTACATTTGATAGACTTTCAGTAACTAAATGCTTTGATATCTATGTGTTAAATTGAATTAACAGTTCGTGTTAGATGTTTCAAATAAATATATTAATAAAAAAATAGTTCTGATAGTTATTTTTATAGCAATAATAATAAAATTTTAAATCTATTTTTGTAATTATTTATTTCAAAATCTTTTTTTCATGTACAATTTTATTCAAATGTAAACTCTATATAGAAATAAATATAATTCAGATAAAGGTTTAAGCCAAATTTCATTATTTTTAACGTTATATTATTCTCTATAATAAATTTTGACAATAGTTTTAATTACTCATACTTCCAGTGATAAATATACATATATTTTTATTTTATTTCCTCTTCTGTAAAGTGAGACATAGATTATATTATGACAAATCATATAATCTTGGTAATGAATTAATATGATTACCTACTTTATGCGATCAATACGAGTAAGAACTGATTGAAAAAGTGCACATTAAAAATTAATGACACTTGCAGAACTAAAGCATACTATATTAAAAGATTACATTAAACTAATAATTTCGTGAACTGAGTTTTGAGAAGTTCACCGGCCATTATACTGACATAATCTAACTCCGACAGAGACATATATTACTATCGATTTTACATCCAGTACGACCGTAGTCCGGTTACCTCGTAAACGGTATCTTCAAAATGATAAGAACAGGCACACATTGCAACTAACGAATATTATAGGACTCGTTTGTGAATTTGTGTATGTAGCATGATATTAAGCCAACATTTCGTCATCCTGATTATATCCCAAGCAAATTTAGAGGAATACGCATCTTTTCATCTGCATTTCATTTCACATCATCGTTTATTCCGTCTAGAGTTTTTGCGTCCAAATTAGTAGCTTTCGTGATTTAGATCACAGAAAAATTGGTTTATACATTTTATTACACGATTTTTTCCAGTTTTATTTTTCTTATTAAGATATTAATAAATTAAATATCTCTGGATACAAAATCACGGGTAGTTAAATATTTATTTGCATAAAATTATTTATTCTAATGGAAGAACAAATTTTAGCTCTTAGAGATAGAAAACATACAAATAGAAATTTTGAATGATAATTTAGTTGCACTAAAAAAATTCGTTCTAGTTGAACTTATCTATTTAAAAATTAAAAGTCTCTTATGAATTATATAATTTGTATGTTTCTTGCTTTTTCTAAAGTGATGTTCTATTCATCGACGTGAATTGATCGACCAATCTGTAAGCGATGTCTAAAACATAAGCTATCATTCTGAAATTATCGGCGATATAATCAGCGCAACTACGAGCAATAAATCAGTTTCAGCGTGTGCAACAAAGTATAGTAACAGCAGCAATAAAACTTTTACCGGTGTGGACGGTTGAGTTCCGTTTCTCACATTAGCCATTTGTCTCATCACGTTTCTCCAAATATGTTTCAGCATCGAATGCGCGCAGGTGTTTCACGTAGATAGAGGCTATTGGCATAAAGCCAATAAAGGCTTTATGCCAATGCCCGCATCCGAGTATCGATCTCAACTCGCGACTTTTCATTGAATTTCCATACGCCACTTAAGAGAATTCTTTTTTTCTCTCTCGTTCCGAAAGCTCGCGTATCTGCTTCCCTTCGGCGAGGGAATCTTTTGCCTCGCTCATCCCTCCTTCGAGAAAGCCTTTAGCTTTATTTTCCGAATAGGTCATAGAGTAACGTCGCGCAGAAAGCTCGTGTTCCACTTCAATGGTTAGCTTCATTGACGAGTTGAGCTTTAAATTTGTCGAATGTTTTTCGTCCCGCTTTTTAGTTGTTTCGTAATGCGGAAATACGAAATTCGTATTTCCGTGGTTGGCCTTTTATTATTTGAAATAATTTTATTTCTCGAAACTTCCTTCATTCTTTTTGTTAGAACACAATGAAAGGACTCTAAATAAATAATAAAATATACTTAAATAAATTTATTCGAAAAAATACTTCTAAGATCGTGTTTTAATAACACAGCATAATTTTTGCAAGGTTCGTTGTTTACTAGGTCGGAACGAAATGAAATCGCGATATATAATCTCATAAAAGGTGCAACATTATGTCACACCCAGGTTTTGCTTGTTTAAACGAGCGGTACTCGCAAATTTTATCGCGAACGAATTTCGTTGCCGTAAACCGATTGCTGTCAAGTGGCACTTGGCTTGCGTCAAGTAGATTTTCGAACAACGGAATTTCATTTTCGATGGTGAAATTCCTGGGAGTTGACGTAATCAGAGAGGTGCGCCTGTATCACAGTTTATTTTGCACATACGAAATGCGGAACATGAAGTTCCCGAGACGGTCTGGCACACGCTGTGGATAGTAGTTGACTGCGATAACAAAGTTGCCGCAAATCAGTTTTCGTTACTCACTTGTGTGGGGTTCGAGGGTGCTTGGTTAAGGAGCCCAATCGAAATTTTCGGCAAGCTTTTGCATTCAGTTATACTCAACACCCTCTTTCCTTGATAATCTACGATAAAGGTCACTATATTATATTTTCACAAACAACTCTTAAAAATAGTTTTCCGATCTACTTATCAAAAGTTTAATTCAAATTATAATCGACGTTACAGAAAATGTCATTTGAAAGGTAATCTTTTCCGGATCATAAAGTGTTCGAGTAATTTTTCTCATCTGCAATATCATGAATTTACTGCATTTAATTACAGTTTTCTCAAATATTTTAATAATAAAAAAGTCAAATTGTTTACAAAGTACACTCGTTGAGGACAAATATATTATAACGACTTTTTCTTGGAAACTCAATAACCATAACCATCTGAAACTATATGAGACTAAATTACGCAACTGGGGTCGAAATCTGACAAGGTAGCGTAGAAACAGAAAACTCGTGACGCGTTAAATTCGCCAAAACAGCTCAGCGACACCACTAAGCGAAATAAGCGTGCACAGTCTGTTGAAAATTATTATGTCAAGCAAGCAGTTGGACATGTGGATCTCTCAATTGCTCGAATGAAACACGGCTAACGTGAATCGTCCAAAGCACGGTTGACCTCTCGAGCATTGTTTGGAGTACAGAAATTCCTTCACAGAAAGCTCCTACAAATCTTAACTATTTCAAATTAACAAGTCATTCTAGATAACTTCAATATAGGGAAGTAAATATCAGTTTCATGACTAGCATTCTTTTAAATAAACGCTTCAATAGAAAATCTTTTGATTCATATTCATGGTATAAAGTCTGCGAGGTCGTATTGTCCAGCATATATCCGGCGGCAAGTTTTCAAGAAGCTAGCCAGACATTTGCACTTAATAATCTAGAACCTGTCAGATCAATTTTTTTCTCAAATAATATTCCAGAATATTTTATGTATTATCTTATGGAAATTTTGTATGTATTCAGAAATATATAATGTTGTTTTGAATCTCCATTCAACTTCAAAAAATAAATTAATTATTAGTAAATGCTAAACAAAAAATTATCAACTAGATCATTTAATTTTAACCAACAAAAAATTCTTTTTTTACAAATTGATAAAGCAAAACTTTCAATTTTTCATTTAATCTAAGTGAGAAGTCTTTTTTATATTTAGCTGTTTTTCGATTACAAAAAATTATTTATATGCAAATATTTCATGAAACGATCAGTCTCACTTATCTTATAATTACATTTTAACAAATTCAATACGTTTTCTTTAACAAATTAGAGCAAACTATCGCATTTCTTTCTCGTTTTCTGTGCACAAAACAACTTTTTATAGGTAAGAAATACACGTGTATGTGCATTTAAACTATTTTGTGCAAACGTGCACCATTGTTTGTTAATTCACTAGCGTACAATAATTTCTGTCATACACTACAAACAAGATTTTTTCGGAAAAATATGCCACACGGGTTATAATTGACAAGTAACACTTCGAACAATTATTTTATTCGGTTTTGTTTTGGGTAAAGAAATTCGACGTGAATTTTCAACTTACTTCTATCATGAAATAGTATTTTTGTCTATTATTTTGTGAAAATGAATTGTAAAGTTATTTTTTGAATCATTTCCAGAAACAAAAAATTGAGTACTTTATATTACTAAATAAAATTTACAACAAATATTACTTAGAATTTCGGAATGGTTTCTTATAATAAATATATTTCATTTGTAGTAATAAAGCTTTATAAATAGTTATTTTGAAAACGATATATGATAAGTTATACATAGAGGGTGAGAAATATCAGTATGAAGCGAAGTTAAAGTAGAAAAAAAATCTTATGCTTCTCCAGGGAGTAAAACGTTACCTCGTGGATGTAAAATGTTTTATTTCTAAACATCATTTTGATCACAATAGAGCTGATTTTTGTTATATTTACTCTATACGATACGTTTAATTGAGTTAAAGTTCATTTTTCGAGAAATTTCAGTGTTATTAATATATAATGATGAAGTTAAAAGTTGTGAAATCAGAAATTTCGTAAAGTTAAAACAGTTTGTAGCAAATTACGAATTATAAAGATGCAGGAAAAATTCAAATATTGGAGCAGGTTAAAAGTACTATTTAATTTAACAGAAAAGTTTATTGTTTTGCGAATTATTTGCATTATATTAAGTCAGCACACGGTAGGCTCACGAGATATTTAATTAGACGCGGAGTTGTACGAACGTGGCGATGCTCAATTTGCTAGGGCCGTTGGCAAGGTTGCTTCTTTGGCTTTATGTTTACATGGTGTAAACAGGTCGTAAATGCGACACTCTTAGGTAAACCACCATATAGGGTGTGTTTAGATTGTACGATCTAATGAAGTCTAAAATTATTTTTGTATTGTATTGTGACTATAATTTTCATAAGATTAATAGAATTAGTAGAATATTAATTCAAACATATCTTTTTAAGTAAGAAAGTATTTTAAGATTTTTATTAGACACGTAACTCTGCATATAGCTCAAAGATATATTTCTTAATATCTTTTATGAAACATTCCATAATCAAGAATATGGCTGTTTAATGTACAGAATTTCGGTCTTATCAAGTATTCTCTTAATAATAACAGTATGCTTGATAATGATGTGGTGGTGTGACAATACACATTATCTCAATCTAGCGGTCACTGCCTAAGTGGACATTAAGTTATACGGGAGGAGGATCGAACTCAGACGCAGTTCTGTATCTACTGCTTTCCTATATCGTTTTGTTTAACTCAAGCGTCTCGTAGTAATATTGTCCATGATTAGATTATCTGGTTTACTTATTTTCGATTTCGTGCATAAATAAATTGTACTTAGAAATTCAATGATATTCCGAAATGTTATTGATGTATAAACATCGACAAAATAAGTTTCTGAAATATTCTAAAGCGCGGCTTGAATACAAATTCTTCTGGTTCTCTCATCAACTAATTAAATTATTTAAAATAATGGAAAGTATAAACGAACACATAACTTGTTTGCACATTTTTTAATAAAGAATATAATCATATGACACAAGTTGTATCAAAATTTATACCACGATAAACTAGTGATCTAATATAAATGTATATATAAAGTATGTCAGATAGATTAACTTCTTAAAAAAGTCAATTTTTCTGCATATTAACTAACTGTAATATAAAATATATGTACTATTGTAAAATAACAAATTTATATTATGAGATTGTATATACTTTTTATATTGAATTTTCGAATATTCAATATCGGAAATAATTTGAATGTTTTATTGAAGTTTCTATTTAAAAAACATCTAAATAAGAAAATTTTTTATATTTATATACTCTGTATCTGTTGGAATACAATGGAAAAGGCAAATTATCTCCATTGCTATTATCATGAATTGCTGAGCTCGTTGTATTAAACTCGAACTAGTTAGATACATTTTTCGGTTTGTTCGCCTCTTTATCGAAACATCTGAATGATTATATTTGCGTACACGTGCGGAATACAGTATCTTCTACATGCATTTAGACGATGCATTAATATCTCGGTGGTTTCATTAAAGCATTTGAGTCGTCTGATAAACCATTGAGAAATCAATTAAGTAGTTTCGATTACGTGAAGAAATAAATCGAGTATATCTAAACGTTGTTTTAGCAAACATTGTTAAACAAATTTAAAATAACTGATGTTGGAAATGTTACTGAACTTCTGACGTCAAGATCTGCCGAGTGAAAAATTGTTAAAATTCCAAGTTACGTAGTATTAGTTTTATATATTCAGGGCGCCGTCGGAGTCAGGTCAAGTAAATATTTTAACCTCCGCCGTATCCCGGATAATTCACAATTTAAATATTTATTTCAAATTCTCATAAAACCACATTTAGTTTAAAGCCGAATTATAATCCCAGGTAAAATTCAACTATTTCACGTTGATGTTTACACAAAAATTGTATTTGAGGATCAGTTTTATCTGAAATGTTGTCAATGAAATATTTTAAAATGATAACGATATATAATTATTTTTGTCTTAGCAAGTTAAATGATTATGGTATAATGTAATTTTAAATTGTTATATGTATGAAATAATCTTCAAATGATTGCTGTTTGTTTCATTGAACTTCCAATGCTTGCCCAATTATAGTCAAAGCATGGTAAATATTTAAAGACCTTAATAGGAAAACAACCCAACTTTCGGAACTGTTGAAATAGTTAATTAATTGTAAATTCAAATGCGATTCAAAATCCATTTTAAATTAAATCTGTGTACACAAATAATCTCTTATTCGAAAATTGTTTATATGTAGCGAAATTGAATCTTTTATTATGATTTGTAGGTCACATCACATGACAAACTAATAGCTTTGTGTCCAACTGACGATGCTTTGAATTTTGAAATACATGTGATACTCATCCTGTCTTTCTTTGAATTATTATTATTGTTATGTTATTATAAGCTCAAAAATCACCTAATTACAATACAAACAAATCATAAAAAATATTTAACTAAATTAAACTTTTATCATTTGTTCTCACTATTTTTTATTTTAACTAATAGATTTGATGATTATCATTTGAAAAATACACTAATAAAATTTGCAAAATGATATTTACTTGTTGAGTAAAGTATAAGAGTAACAACAACGATACTACACAGAAGAGAAGTAGACTTGTGTAAAATGATTACTCCAGATCACGTAGGCCTAAGATAAGAGAAAAAGCTTACGTCAAAATTAAAAAATCAAGACTTCAGTTTATCCCTTATGGGAAGTAAATTTTAACAGTAGATCGAAGACTAGTAAGGCGATCCGATCGACATGTCTCGGAGCCCCTTCCTCCCCCACAGCCCCGATCTCAAATAATACCAAATTCAGCGGCTTTTCTTTCTTTTGGCTTCAGTTTCGATAAATCGAAACACGCTATCCTTTGGCAATAGAAGAAATGAACTTCTCTAATCCCCACAGAAAACTCCAACTCTTCTTCGGCAGTCGGCCGTTATTTAGCCCACATATATCCATCCCAACACGCAGACGCCTATCCTTAGGGATCTGATATCACCGAGGGACGAAAGCGATTCACCATGAGGTAGAAGAGAAAGAAAAAGAAGTAGCCGATCCTCGACATCTCGGGAAATTAAGGTGTCGCGGAATGCTCGACATGAGAGTATTGCCTTTCTTTTTACTCCGCATCATTCCACGCCACAGTTCATCGTACCTTTTTATCATCGTCAACAATGAGATTGACACTACTTTTGATGGAGCTTGTTAAGACCTTTTTGTTGTACGTGAATGTTACCTTTTTCGGTGATTTCACTGAGCAGTGTATCAGGCAAGGGCAAGAAGATTAAGTTAAGTTGATAAGAACAAGTCTAGCAAAATGAATGGCTCTAGAAATTCGATGTCCTGATCCTGACCAAAGATAAGAGGCTTTTTAACCAATGAATTGTGATGTCTGCCTAAGTGTCTAAGAACTGTTCGAATTGACAATTTTCGATTAAAAATAATTTAAGCACTAAAGCAGTATTCTCAGGATATAGGGAGGAACAATTTTATTGCATGAGCAAATTTTGGATTAAATTAAAATTTAGCTAATACATTTTTATATTCATGAAAGGAAGGTAGTTATTATAATTGTTCATTATATTTCATAAACCCAAAACAAACGTTTATTTATTCTTGTTGTCTTCTTTTTAATGTGGATACAGTTATAAGACACAGGTGTTCCTCTGTTTCAATAACAAGGCAAGCCCGGAGTTTCTGACTTTTTCAATATAATAGCATTATAATGCGAAGAATTTCGAAACAGTTGCAAGAAATTAACTATATATG
>JABFQD010001422.1:0-18430 GCA_022817045.1 Psix sp. ZL-2020 | reverse complement strand
AATTATCTCACAACTTAATTTGTTATGATATTCAAAGTAATAAAACAAAATAATTGGTTTTTGCGAAACGTAGTTTTTCGCACTTTTAAACGGAAATTTAAGTCTTTACTAATTTAAAATTACACATGTTTTCCGAAACACAAGATTTAGAAGTGTGTAAGATATTTAATATCAAGCATTATTCACAATAATTGATATTTGCATATGGATGTGTTGGTGAAAATTAATTTTCAGGTCAAATTTAACTAGAAATCTACTCTTTGATACATGTATCATGTAATTTCGTGTTATTTTTATGTAAACTTCTCTATATTTAATCAGTTTAAAATGTATTTCATAGTATTTTTTAATGTCACTTTAATTCAAAGTGAAATGTTCTTATAAGTTATTATAAGCTGTTCATCTTTATTTATATTTGTTCCATTTTATATATACAAATATAGGTGATATCAATTTTACAATTTTTAAAGACAGAGATGCAAATCATTTCACAGGGCAAAATTAGTAAATATAGCGCTAAAACACTCATCGAGTAACACCTTAATTTTCCGTGAGAGACTTGTATTGTCTTTATATATTAAACAAAGCATTAAGAAAGTATGAAGAAATAATTTTCGTCAAAAAATAAACTAATCACAATAAACATTCAACTATTCTTTGTTTATGATACAATTTATTATTCAGTCGCAAAAATCAATCTTCATTTAAAAAAGTGAAAATATCGCGCATTAATTTTAATGCTCTTTTTTAAAGCACGTATTAAATCACACAAACAACAGATTTTACAATAGATTACTCATTTTAAGCAGTTTCCAGGTGACCCATTACGAGTAGCAATTACTACATTGGATAATGCACCATCAACAAGAGGAATTTTATTTTTAAAAATTCAGCATGAAAACAGTACGGCAACTTTTAAAGTCAAATGCAAGTAAGTATAATGAATTATGGAAAATGTTATCAATTTATGTTATTAACATCAAAATCCGTAAAACAATAACAAAAGTAAATTGAAGTGATCCATAAGAGAAATTAGAATGAATCAAATTTATTCTCTGCATTCACTCCGTACACAATTGTATTAATTTGATGTATAATTTCTCATCATATTTATAATTTATCCTTGACAAGAAATTCCTGAATATGTACAAAAGTGTCCCGTTTTAATGATTATTTTTAAATATTTTAAATCAATACATTTTACGAATAAGATATCTTCTATCATATGTTTTAAGCTTAATAGTCAGTATGACTTCAGTGTCAAATTTAAATTTATTCATAAAACCTATTTTTTTTAAACACTGCATTTTTTTGATTTTTCGGAAATACACTGGTCCAAAAAAAAGCAATACCCTAATTCGGTCAAAATTTTACCATTTTTCAACCCATCCTATTTTCCGTAATATTCATCAAAAATTGTTCTTTTTTTTATCAAATTTTCTTAATGAAATGCTCTTATTGGAAAATATAGATTTAATCACGTATGAGAATGTAGTTTTAACATGACTGAGTACTAGCACATTACTCGCTGAGAATACCTCAATCGATAATTTTCAAAAACTAGATCAGCTGTGCTAGATCCTATGAATTAGTAAAAAAATGTCCTGATTTGACATCACCGAAATCCTTTTTATAGATCATTGATTTAAGATATCATTTTTCGCCAACGTCTAATAATTCCTAAAGATAAGAAAAATTAAAGTCCGGATACTTGTAGAAGCTTAACTACGAATTTTGGCAAAGGTAGTCGACATCTTTCATCGAAAAACCAGCATTTAAAAGAAGTATAAAATAAGTATAAGAACATAAAATATATCTACATAAATATACTATAACCCAAACTATCGCTAATAATGTTTTTCATATTTATATTAAAGCATTTGATACATTTCATTTCATTAGCTATGGGTTATTGTGACAAAAGTAACATTTTTTAATGTTTGAATAATAACATTTGTTATGTATAAAAAGTAGAACTTTTATACACTATTTAAAAAGTTTATTTATCGTCCATTGTGCAATATACGACATGTCTGGTCGGACATCAACGTGGCGACACTTATATTCATCACTCATAACTAAAAGTTTATTGAGGATTTTATTTATATAAACGTAGTTCTCTTGTTTATATTATAAATTAAACAAATATCATAAATAAAATATAGCTCTTAAGAATCTCATACAATTTGAATTTGTTGAATAATTCTAATTGAAAATAAGTTCGCACGATATGCTAGTTTCAAAGTATTTAAAGATTCATATTAAAACGAGACACTTCATTTCATTTTTAAGAATATTTCAATCCGATAGAACCATCAGTTCAAAAATTATTTTCGTTTTAACCATTCAAGATAATAAAAATTTTCTATTCAAGGTAGTTTTATTGGATTTTTTGTTAGTTGAAAATTTTTGCTTGTATGCATTCTTTAAATATATGCATTCTTTTGAATGAATTATGAATAATATCATGATTCAAATTGATACAGCTTTGCTAATTACTAAATGATAAATGTTTTGCTTGTAATTAGCTTACCTGGTGAAGATAATGGTCCATCAAGATTTTACGGTCTTGTTGCTACGAAGTTTCGTGCCTTTGTCAATGCATCTCGTATAATAGACGCCATGCTCTGGTATCAGTCAGAGCAGCAAGACACAAAAGAGAACGACACTACTGTGGAACAAATCAACCCTGCGTTGTTTCTGAATAGTCTATTCATTGAAGATAGGAAGGATAACAGGTAACTCTTCTTGAGATTAAAGACTTGATATAATAGTTCAATTGTGTAGTCCTATTCAATTTTCTTCTAAATAATCGTTAAAAATTATTTTTAGGTGGTACCTCTGTCATACCAACTTTAAAGTTGATTCAATAAAACTAAGTATTACGTTAGAAAGTGGACAATGTTCGAATCACAGCCATGACATTTAAATAATTTACTTATATATTCTGTTGTGGTGTACTTTAGCTTTAATAAGTTAATATAGCCTTAACAACTTGATCTATGTATATACAACATTACTTTTACTTGTTACTTATGAATTTATTAAATAAAAATGTTATTTTCATAATCAAACCCAGATTTTTTGCAAAAACCACAAAACATATTCGAAAATTATATTCACACAAGTTAAAACATTATTAAATAAACGTTTTCTTTTCTTATAATATATGTATAATTTTCAATTTATGTTATAGTATCATAAATTTAATTTATAGAAAACAGTTGATGAATTAGTAATTTAAATTTGAAATTGAAACTCAAAACATATTAATTGGTTATAGAAAGAATAATGTTTGTTATAAATATACAATTTATTATAAATCAATAATCTTGTCTTATTCTGCTGAAATAAAAAATATACAAATCAGAAATGCATAAATAAAATGTCCAATTACAATTTTTGCAGAGTAATATTTATATAACCAAATTGATGTATTCAATTAGATTAACTTCATATTCGTCGAAATGAATTTTTGTTCTGTTGAAAACTATATAACAAGCCGCAGAACTTAATTATGTGAAACATAAATTGTTGAAATTGTATATCTATAGTAAATCTGCAGCGATAAGTTACATGTAACAGTTCAATCAATTTTCGGAGCAAACAAAATAGTTATAACTTTGGACAACTTTATTCAGCAAGCTCTAAAATTTCTAGCAGGAAGGTAAACTCATTCCAGCATCGACCTGGTTTCTGACGTCACGCGCGTTGCAGTTGGAGAAAGAATAGAGAGCATGGAAATAAAAGCATAAAGGGTAAAAGCAAAAAAGAATAATAGATGAAAAGTGAAGTGAAGTAAACACAAGCCGACAGGCTTATAATTTCAGCAATAACAATTTTATTGTACGTAGGTTGCAAAAGTAAATAAATAATGACAGTGGTACATAGTGTATTGGACGGATGGGCCCAAAACACAGCGCAGAGGTGAAAAAATGATAATATATTCAAATTGTTCCTATGGTGCGATTGCTTCGAGTGACTGCGGTTTCTTCGTCGCAAACAAACGCGATTGTTGAGAAAAATTTGAGAAAAAGAGGTCAGAACTTATGCTGTTTATAAAAAATCTATCGAAGCGCGCCCGGCTCTCCGGGAAAACGGTTTGATATGCTCCTACTTGATGGTTTGTATATTACAATAATTAACATCGTTCACATACAGACTTATACGCTAACGATATGACTACAGCTCCAAACCAGCAGAGCGTTATCGATGAGAATGAGATTTTGCTTGAGTCTCGATTCAAAAGTGATATGCCAATCGATCTCGTTTAAGAAACAACTTCGCGGACGACATGTTGGTCACAAATTTGCATTTCGTTTGACTTATACTCTCAGTTATGACAAATTCGAATCAAGTCATTTCGCGCTGATTCAAACAAATCAGTGGCCAAATTTCATGTTCAAATTTTAAATGTTAATTATTTGTACATCAATGCGAACAGCAAAAAGAGAACATCGAAATGAAATTCGGAGCCGGCAATTTGAATTGATCAGTGTGAAATATCTTGTGGCTGATCCTGTCTTTGGGGCTGAAATCGCCACAAATACACGTGAAATCGAATGACATGAATGTTCGTATTCTGAGGCAGGTGGAGCATTTGCGTGAGACTATAATTTTTGGGAAACACTTTGTCAATAAGTAACTCGTTCTTGGCTCATTTTGTCCGTTTGACTTATCACAATCTCTCGTGCCTACCATTCATCTCGTATTCATATTTGTCATTCATTTATAAGTAAGGAATGTCGTCGTACATTATATCAACATTTAATAAAATATCTGAAACATTAACAAATAGACGTACTATATGCGATTATTACGATACAACTGCCGAAGGATGTAATTATCCCCTAATCATCCCGCCATCTTTATGCAGTAGAAATCCGTTCTACATGCGTTCGATCTAAATTTTAGTGCTTAAGCAGTTTCTTTCCATTTCGAGATTGGTTAATGTTCATTTCAAATCAGCCTCTGAATCCTTAATATATACCAACCATATTTATTTGTTTATCCATTCATTTATTTATAGATTCACTTTGTTCTATGTCTATATAACTTGTTGTCAATTTTGCGCGTTGATCTTTTGCGTTACATCATATGAATTGTTGCCGTTATTCGTTAAAGGGTGAATTCTTCTTGAACATCGTCCGCTCAATATTATTTGGTGTTGACATTATTGAAAATGCTTTCTGAATAGCAGCGCACACTCGCATTCATAAGCTCACACTTACGTAATAGCATATATTCTGGCACACCGAATGCTTCCGTACTTGTAACATCAAACAGTCAATTCGATTTGTTACTGCGACCTTAACAACTATACGAGATGTAATGACTGCAATACCGTAATGCAGCTGATGTTACGCATTAATACGACCCCGTTTTTGCGTCGCTCTTTAGAATCATGGTCACTTGTTTTCTTCTTTTTTAGTTGTTACAGCTAATCTTACTATTTCCCCTTTCTTTTGTTTTTTCCTTGTCTCATAATGTTCGATTAAATATCAATTTAATTAAGGCTTCGTCTAAGTTAAGCTTTGAAACTATCTAAAATGGGACCCTAAACTTTGAGAGTGCACTTGATTTGTTTTTTTTTTGTTTTTTTTTATTATTTTTTTTTGCATGGAAAATGTAAGCAACATTTTGCTTTACGCAATAATTTACGTCGAAACAATTCGATAGCGATACAATGGCTATGAATGCGACAGATTTATGTCGAATAAAATGACTCGAAATGTAAGTTGGAAAATTGGAAAATATGTTACGTTCGTGACGCAGTCAGCTCGTTTTGTAAAACAATTTGAGATTCTCTTTTAGTTTGATTAGCTGTTTTTAGTTTTCGCGCATGTGTCTCTGTAAATTGCTCTTCGCTTGACTTCTGGTTTCTTTATATCTCGTTAGATTAAATTCTCAGTAAAGTCCACTACGTACATTGGACTATGAAACTTATATAAACGCATCGTGCCTATTTTGGTTGTTAATAATATTTTGAAATATACCGCGATGACTAAATGACCGGTTAAATTTATTTAAATAGTAATTAGTTAATTTCTTTTTGCTGTTTTTGTGTTCAAGTTTTCATATTCTTATATGTATATATGTAAGATGCTTAGTCTTGTCTCGAAATACAAAGCTTTCTTGAATATAATCTATAAATGGATCTCTTTTCTGTCATTCTAATGGAAAAAAGCGAAAAAAGCCGCGGCACATCTACGAGTCGTCGGCCCGCGGATAAAAATCTGTCTTTCATCCTTAATCTTGACTTTTAAAAGCTTAAAATTTGAGAAATCGATTGCTTCGGGCAGTTCGTTCTGTGTGCTGCTCAGGACCCGACTATTTATGTATAATGTATGTATATGTCATACTTCATCTAGTACTCTATCTATTTCAAAATATTCGTCAACGATCACGATTTTTCCGAGCGAAAACCCGGCCTGGCCTTTTGTTCATGAAATTCTCTGATGACACATTCTCCATATTTTGCACCTTTCTTTTCTGAATCTATTTTTAACTTGCCTTCAATTCAAGCGTTCGTTTCAACTTTGTCTCTTATGTATTTAGTATATATTTTTTGGTTCCGAAGAATTGCAAAAAGAAGCGACGAGCGTTGATATTTTGTAGTTTATCATATCATCAGTCATCGATTCGTGCAACAGCCGATACAATGCTTGGATATTGATCGTATTTCTACGCGGATAAACTTCGCCGGGACGGAAAATCATTCCAAGATCGTTCACATTTTCCATTGCGACATCGACATAGCTCAGCGACGTCTTCAGGTGCTTTCTCTCTCTCTCTCTCTCTCTCTCTCTCTCTTTCTTTGTTTAGTCCTCGAATCAAATGGTTTACCTCGTTTGCTTCAAAATACACTTTAGGCTTGTCTTGTCTAATATGATACTCTTAATTGCAACTGATTGCTACGTTTGTCATCTACATACATTTTCTCGGGGCTAATGAATTTTGTGGAGTAATACATCGTGTCGATGGGTGTGTATGTGTGTGTACATGTACATTGTTTTCACGACGTACACAAAAACGAGACAGAAACATCGCGTCGGAATCCCAATCAAGTGTCCAATTGAAACGAACAGGATTCGCGTATAAAAATATTCAAATTTCTGTGTCATTTCCGCGTACGATGTTTCCGACAGGGAATGCGGGTGACTTAATGAAAAAATTTTGCAAAATTTAAACAATCATCTGTGAACGGAATTTAAACAAGAAAGCAGCGATAATGTAATTAATGTTGAACCGTAACGCGTCTCTTTCGTTAACCGCACACCAGTTAATTACTCTCCTCAGCGTTTGGAAAATTGGCACGCTTGAACGAGTTCTTTCGACGTGAAATTGCCGTACTATCCTGCAGAACTCACCATTATTCTGGAGTCCATAATGGTTGACATCTCTGTCAGCCATCCGCGTAAGTCATTCGCAGACAAATTGGTGCTAGTAAACATTCGATAGCACTGTTGATCCGACCCGAAACGAGAATATCTTTACAACGGTATCACGGAAATAGTAACAGTTAGTAAAAAAATGGCCGCTGTATGTGTTACATATGTATCGCTTGCACTCGCTTTCATATATTTAAATACCGTTATATACACGTACATACACGGATTAATTCCCTGCTCTATCCGATGATTGACATATTATGGAATCGTGCAAAATGCGCTGAAGATTTATTGTCTCGCTCTCTCAAAATCCATTTCCGTTGATCATATTTCTGAACATTGAACATTTTACATTTTAATAACAACCCCAAATTTTGGTACCACCGACAATCGATATCCTAACTAGCCCGAGTGTTTGAGCATGTTGCACAATCCCATTTATTTACACGCAAACATGAATTCATACAGTCATACGTGAAGTATACACAAATAAATGATTAAATTAATGAATGCATAGAAAATAAATGAATAAATAAATAAATATGTATTGATATTTATTTATTTATTTGATTTTTTATAGTAATACAGAACTTTGTCACACTGGGAATAGCATCTGAAAGTCCGTCTTCCAGTTACAGCTGGAAGCAAAGCTTAAAGTAATGTAATCTCACTCGAACCATGAAAATAAAGTAATCGTAAAGGAAATATTCGGGAACAAGCAACGGGCGGACGGACGACACGAAAGACAAAGCTGTCTATCAGGTTAGAGGAAAATGTTCTCAAAACCGTGACTTCATTGTCCGTTAAGATAGGCTTTAGTTTGATTTGATTATATACATATGTACACGTCGTGAGTATATTTTGCAAATTATTTACATGACGTTCCATGATATGCGGAACTTAACGTTGGAAAATTGCAGATCAGTGAGCTCGCTGTCTCAATGTGCTTACGGCAGAAAAGAAAAGAATTTTTACAGAAATTTATGAGCCATTTTTACAATCATTGATTCATTTGTCAGACCGCCAGTTACCTACCCTTTAAGCGCGGGAAACTTTGGAATTTGCGAAGACTTAAATACCTCAGTTCTTTCTTTTCGGGTGAGTCAAATTTAAAGGATCACTTACGCAACCAGCGTTATTTAGAAAAACTCAAAATTAAACTGGCTCATCGTACAAATTCAAATAATAAATTACAATCAAAAATGCTAAATCTATCGAAACGAATATAAATAATTAGTTATAATTACATCTCGATATATATAAACATAGATAATTAGATTAATAAAATTATTGGAAACATTAATAACTAAATTTAAATTGTCGGTTGCTTAATCTAGACCCTATTTAACGTTCCGAGAAGAATCACGATGTACATCAGTCCAATATTGTATTGTGATTCATTCGAGTGTAATTTCACACAGCCTGGAAAAAAAGCACTTAAAACAGTGCTGGACACTATAATTCAGTGTGACATTACCATATTAATCATTTCAGCCAAAATAGCTTAATGACTTGGTAAAGAAACTATTTCGCAAGCTTTTGTTAAAAATCCAGAAACGAACTGGATTATTATTATTTTTTTTTTCATTAAAATAACTATTATACAATTCAGCGTTCTCGATTTACTTCTTACCACACATTCACGCATGGACCTTAGCGTAAGCGGTGTATTTATGTATACGTTTTATTGCGTTTTTACAATCACTTATGCCGTTGTGAATCATCGAACGTTTTTTGGTAAATTCTTATTGACTGTTCAGCAGTTATTGATGATTAATTTGTGGTCTTGTTTTTCAGAAGAATGATTCATGTGATTTTATTTGTTAAGATTCATAAACGTATAAATAAATACGATACATATACAGCCCTTGATGTAGGAACCAGGAACGTATATAATTATATAAGTACGTATGCTTATATACATAATATACACCTGCATGTCGTTACTTCAGTAACGTTGACTTTAATTTTGTCATTATATATACTTTTGAAATGTCATTTACTTATTTTTCAACGGAAGTGTTTATTTTCACATCGTTGCATAATTAGTATTTTATAACGTAACTTAAACAGCGATCGGTTCGACTTTTTATATTATTGTTTTGAATTTTATCATTTATTTCGAATGGACGTTATTTATACGTCCTGTGATCTGTGCCAATTTTTCCAAACCACAATGATTTGTCATTGTAAATACTTAAAAATACTTGAAAGCGTAATCTAAAGTTTAACCATTTTCTTTGAAAGCATTTATTTATTCACTGTTCTATCAAAAATTTCGTATAAATTGGTTTAAATATATTTTCGAGTTAAAATTTAATTTGTATTTCTTGTTTGTTATTCGTTAACAAAAAATTTAAATATTGAGCATATTTTTGACATATTTTCGATACATCGCGAACAGTTCAGAACAAGCATGAAGAATTTTACTATTAGAATTCAAGACTCATTGCAAGCATTATTTAAATAGATTGATTGACATTATGCGAATCAAAATTATGCAATGAATCAAAAGAATGTGCTTCAAAAGGTTCAGTATAAAATTCACGAAGAATTTAAAGTTATTTGGTAAAATGTAACGCTTTATAATAATCAATTAACAAATTTATAACAAAGTCGTAACGAGATTATTATTTTTCTTAAAGTTAATAAATTGTTTAAAGTTCAATAATAGTACATATTCCCAACATTATTATCATCATTCCAATAAACTGAATTGAAAAATGACAACAGAATAATTGTCTCTATAGAAATTTGAAACATTCAATGTATCATCTTAATTCCTCAGAACTTATTATAGATCGGATAGATCATATAAAATTAAAATGATAAAAAAAGTTTATTCGATTAAAAATGATCATACATAAACAGCCTCAACTACGAAATATTGAATAACAACGTCTTCTGTATCAATAACAAACATTCATTATTCTCAACAAATTCACTGACCAACAACACCTGAATTGAAAAACAAAACAATGAAAGGGCGAAATCGCGTTTTCGTTAAAAATGTATTGCTGAATCTGGCGCAATAGAAAGACATATTCATCCTTGTTTAGTGAGCGTAAATCAAGATGATGGAATGACGACTCATGCTTCATAACATAGGGCTATATATTTTTTAGATTGACGTATAATAACTACAAGCATCAAATTTCAATCTTGTAGCTCTCCATCAGAAAAAAGATCCTCAGAAGCATTTGCAATATCAGCCAATTGGAAATTCGTCTTACCGAACGCGTTGTTACTTTAATCAGCTGCCTCGCGTTAGTCGAATCTCTTGTAATTTCGATCTGGATATTAATACATGATCATTAATTCACGTCCCTTGTGGATACTCGAGGGTACGCGTGATGTTAGTGTATATTTATATACAAATCGTTTGATTGTATACATATGTAGCGTTATAGATTATCATGGAACCCAGCGAATCTCTTGTTGTTGTTTAACGACAAAACTCTCGCACATTTCGACGGAATCCGACTTTGAAAGGCTTCGTTTATGATGCCAACAGAAAAAGAAACACAG
Organism: Psix sp. ZL-2020; assembly: GCA_022817045.1. Lineage (NCBI taxonomy): Eukaryota > Metazoa > Arthropoda > Insecta > Hymenoptera > Scelionidae > Psix > Psix sp. ZL-2020. The sequence goes on along the minus strand of JABFQD010001422.1, from coordinate 7,511 downwards.
ATCTCTAAACTTCTCTTCGTTTATCTCGAAACAAATCCAACACCGGATTCGCTACAAGCACGGCAATAACATGAAACAATTATACTTAGAAACTTTCATTGAGTTTGAATTGATTAATTATTCTAGCTATAGTTGGTCTTATTGGTAACCGCTAAGATACTGGTTATCTAGTTGAAGAATTTTTGGCTGAGAACAAATGAGACGATCTCACTAGGTACTGCCCATCGTTCTTACTCCTTATTTTGTCCTACTTCGTCTGATTTGTTTGGCTACATGTTTTTAGATTCTAAACTAACAACTATGGTAACGTCTATTAGAGTAGATCAACGTTTTAGTCCCTAGTTTCCAAGTAATAGAAGGTAATGGTAATTAGTGATAATCGTATTAACAATATCAACAGTAGTAGTATCACTAGCAGTAGGTTAATAGTAATAGTACTTTTCATTTTAGTGTCTAGCAGTAGGAGATAGTACTGGTGAGAGTAACTATATATTCCAAGAAGAGATTTTTATGGCATTTGAGAAAATTCAAGTGTTGAAGCTGAACGAACAGCAAGAGTACTGCTTGGCTATTCAATTTACGATTTTGCGTATGGTGCTTTGTACAGTGCGGTGTGTGTACACACGTACCTGCGAGTATCCCAACACTAACGATGAGTCGTTTATAAATATATATTACAGGCAACTCTATTCTTTCTTATCGCTTTAGCTGATTCTTGGTAATTAATTCAATTCAAGAATCCGCGAGGGTTGCGTACAATGAATTGTTTCATGATCTTTCACGAGCATCGTTCAGTCACATCGCTCAACCGTGAAATATGTTACTTGTTCTTTTAAAAATTAACTCCACTTACTTTATACAAAATGTTACATGTCAAAACGATTACTCGTATTTTCGACCATCCATCCTTTCATGTGAGGTATAATTATTTTTAAATTCGATAATGAAATCAAAATCAAAGAGTTAGATTATCTTCTATGAGCACAAAACTATAATTCAAAATTAAAATTCCGTGATAAATTTGATTACCGTCGATATTGGTGCAACTAGTAATATTTATTTTCTAACATGACTTGGGATTCTTAATGGAGCATTACTGGCAGTTATCAGCTGCTATGGAAGGAACGACCGTATTGTATTTACGCTTATGCGCGAGCAGTAATATTGTAGATGGCGCCACTAGTTCGCTGTTATTAATGATAATTTATGCGAATCGATCATTACACAAAGCGTGTTCACTGACATCGAGTCCGATACTAAGTTCATATGCCATAAGCGCATTCATAGAATAAAACTATCACGACCACGATTAGTTTGTGAATCTTTACCGAATGCTGTTATTCTTCGTCGTTGTGTAATTGCCTGTCGCATCGAATGAAACAATCATAAGCCGCCCAGTACATTAAACTCAATATTTTTAGAAATCACGTCGCCATCGTGGAAAATATTTATGAAAGTTCTTCATAATAAAAAGATTGGCAAACGTTACGTTCTTAGGTTTTACGTTTGTTCGATGCAAAGCTCGAAAAGTTAATGTAATTCGTTTTAGGTTGTTTCGGACGGCTTTCTTACTTATATCGGTATGAAATGAAGCGCGTCCTTGTGATGAGCAGCACATACGCTAACTGTGTAAAAACTAAAAAAAATCGAGTTTTCGTTATTACTAGTTCAGTAATAATATTTTCTCATCAGTTTCCATGTATGCATTATACTTACAAATGACGACACGGTCGGTCTGCTTGAAAAATGATACGAATTATTTGCGCTCGAAAATAATCCCAAGACACACGAACGCAGTGTTTTATGCTCTCGTTAATGAATCAATGTGCATCCACACATTTATGCAAAAACGTAAACATGCACGCTCGCTTATGCAAGTAATTATATGTACGAGATGTTCGCGAGTACTTTCGTCTACCACGTAGTTTTCACTTTTAAAGTTCAGGCTCGAAATCCAAACTGACACCGACACAACCAAGCAAAAACCTAGAATAATCGATTACACGGTAAAGTCATTCGCAATAAAAGATCTATTTTAATGTAATTCCGAGTAACGTTTCTTTACGTAACAATATTTAACTGCGGAAAACTTTCAGACAAATAAGTAAATAAACAGATTTTTTTTTGTTGAAAAATAATGATAGCGCAACACCAATTGCGTCTTTTCTCAGAAAACTAATTCAACTTTCAAATTTTTGAAATAAACAACGATGTGGTCAACTTCAAAACCATCCCGTTACAACCATACAACCTACAAGGAATTTACATAGCAGCTTGTAAGTTGTATGGAACTTTGATTTGGCATCCTTCCGTTGGATTTCGAAATGTACTTTGCGATATTATACACGTTATAAAAATAGTTATACCGTCAATCTTCGTGCAAATGTTTTGTTAAAAAGATTTCTGTAAAACTGGGATTTTACATCACGGTTAAAACAATGTCATGGTATTTGATATGGTGATAACGTCTCGAAATTATGGTCCACGCGATCAAATTCACTAGCGGAAGGAGAACTTGGCTGCGTGCACTGTAAGATATAGGCTCGTTTGCGTGACGACAGTGGCGCCACTCGTGGCTACGAATTTCGATTGTTGGTACAAAAAATATCGTGTACATTTCTGTGATATCTGAAAGCAAGGTCGCGCTTAACTAAGTGGCTTTGGCACTTGCGGCGCCACCGTCCGGTCTGCTTTTATACATATTTCTTTCTGGTCCTGCCGCTCGCAACGCCAATGGCAACCTTTCCTTTAAATGTAACTAAAACGTTCTTTTTCTGCCTACTAACAAATAAATAACCGCGAAATTGAAAATTACGTCTAGTGACAACTTTCGCTTTGACGTATCAGCGCCATCTGTTTAATTTAATTCGTATGTACAAGCTTCCTTATGTAAAACATCATTGAACCAGTTTGTTTCATTATTTTAACATAATTATACATACAATCTTTTCTCTCTTTACATTCTGATGATTATGTACATGTGCGTGAACAGAACACATGGCTATATCCGAATCCACATTCATAATGTACATACACGATACAGTTTGACGTGACTTAAAACACCTATCGCCTAAATACATCTCTTGTATTTATTTCGAAATTTATTTTAAAACATAACCAATTTGAAAACGCAACTCATCAGGCAACAATTTAAACAGAAACGTGTTCCGCATTGCTAGTTATTCATCCTTTTTCATATCCTCGATCATCCGATTTAGCTTAGTTCCGTACACATCCTAACTCCCGCGCGAACGCTCACTTAATCGATTAATTATTAAAATAATCATTAGTATTATCTTGCACGATCTCCGTGGTTCGCCGAAGCTCCTTCGGCATTTCATAATCCACGTATATGATTTTTTATGATTTCATCTGATAACAAACCCAAATTCGCTTTTTATTTCTCTCTCTAAATACATATATTATATTTATGTACGTAAATTTGTGTTTAAAACATCCGGTGTTCGCGCATGTGTTCCATCATCCTCAAGGAGAGATCGGCGCGCTACTACGGAGATGCATTTGAACACTGGAGTCGGTGGTGTGGGGCGCGAGGTTTCAGATCGTCCTTAACTCGTTGATCTCTACGTTGGGGTGCACATACGGCTTTCCTTATAACAAAACGATCGTGCCACCCATTTACAAACATCTAAACTCTGATGTTAACCTTTTTCTATCGCTTACTTGAACTATCCGCAAGGATACATTACACACCCTTTCGTAGGGGTAGGAGTAGGCACTGCACTGCTGTTAGTGATGCAATGCCTCGAAGACTTATATCAGGTAACGTAGGGTACCGCTGCTCTTTGCGTTACATCCCAGTTGTCGCCACCACCCTGCCACCGTCTCCTTTACTGTAAGTAAAAGCCAAATTAGATCAAATGCGTCACTTTGATACTACTCGCAAAGATTTAATGTATAGCCTCAACTACTACTCGCGATTATTTCCATGACGTTTTGGTTAAGTTAAGTTGTTAAAACAGATCGAATTAACACTCGAAATACGGCTTTTTCATTCATTGTTTGCTCTGAATTCGATTTATTATCGTATTTCTGTTTTTTGAGTTTTCTTGCCCTAGCTTTTCCAATATGTTGAGTGTATGACCTACATATTCCGCGATAGTTCCAACTTCTATTTTATAACCTGGTTCATACATTTTTTTTCAAAAGAATTTCAAAGTAAATTATAGTTTTAAAAATTAGCATTTTAATGTTCTCCATATACCAAGAGTGTATGTTTAACCTAAGTAGATTTGTTTGACTTCATCAAAATTGATCTTTTGTTTAAAAAATTTAAACGACAGTACAAAATTCATTGATTTGTCTAATTATAAATAACTACTTCGAAATTTGTGACTTTTATATTGTTTGTTAATATTACCTAGTAGTCAGACGTCAGTCTCAATAGTCATGCAGGTTGGGTGGATATTACTATTGTGTTGAGGATTACAGTTTGGCATCTTCACATCCTGCAGTAAAATGCCGTCTTCTAGGTCCATTATGTCCGACGACGATTCCGACATCGAGCTCTTCTTTGTGTGCTGACCTGTCGATGTCAAAAATACATGTCATTCAAAAAAAACTCTTAACAAGAGAAAAGGGATTGTCTGTGTCATGATACGCAGTTTATTTTCGTGATGAAAATATCATGTTTAACACCATGTAAAATTGATTAAATATCATTTTTATTAGAATATAAATACATTCTTATAAATAATGAAAAACTTCTGAAATCAATAAACATAATATTTTAATGAAATTATACAATTTTCATTTTTTATTTTGATTAATCATAATTTGTATACAACGAAATAAAATTATGTTGTATAAATACTTTTTTTATAATGCATCTTATATTTTTCTTTAGTCTGCATATTTCATAAGTGTAAATTCTAAAGAGTATTAAGAAAGTTTAAATATTCAGTAACGTCTAAAACAATAATGAAATTGAATAATTAGTGTAATAATTTATTGCAATGATCATTTGATTATTTTTTGCAAATAATAAAATGTATATATTCCGAAATATTATTCTATGGAAATAATTTAATTTTAAATGTGTAAAATATTTTTATTTTCAAAATTATTAGAAACTTTAACAAAATATTTTGTGTATAAAATAATATAAAGTAGTTTTAAAAATTTCAGGTCTTTTTTCAATCATTAGCAAACATTAAAATAAGCCCTTTTGAACATTTATAAATAATGAATAATGTAATCCTTGTATGGTAAATTAGAAATTATTTTATTAGCCCAACATAAAATAGAATTACCATGAACCTTTATGAAAATAAATATATTCTAAATGTTGTCTTACTCATGTAAAAAAATGTTTAAAAAAATTAATTCAACACAAACAACTTATTTCATTAATTCCTCTCATACAGCTGTTCTAAAAATGATAAAAACAGTAAATTCAAAAGAAGATTCTAATTTAATTTTGTTTAGCGACTTTTTTTTTTAATTTTACATCAATTAGATACGTAAATTAGTTTTTTCCATAGTTTGACTGGAAAAATATAACATCAAGTATTAAAAGCTAGGATCACTTTTAATACCTAATAAAATAAAATCATAAAAGCTTTTTTTATTACACATTAAAAGTAGTAGGAAATGGCTTCATTAAATATCGAATAAAAACTAACTATCACTGACGAATATATAAATGCAAATCAAGTTATGTATTAACAATTTTGAAAATGTTAACATAATTAAGTTTTATTAAATTTTAAAAAAATTCTTTAGATTAAAATGAGAAATTAGTTGTAAAATCAGAATTAATAGATATTTTGGTATAAATTGATGTATTAAATGTGAATATTGTGTATAAATAGTTATACAAATTTCTTTGATTCTTACGCAAAATTCTATAAAAGTAATTTTCCCTTTAATTGTTTTTTTTTGTTTTTATATTAACAATTTTTTGCTTCATCCGTAGATTATTGACAAAACATTGTTTCAATATTTTTCAATTTCATATGGTTGAAAATTGATTATTTAAAATCCATCATTGATTCCTTTTATATAGTATTGGTTTTTGCGGGCATGCGTTATATTCTGTAAAATTAGAATGCATTCAATTGTTAAAAATAAAATTACAAAATTGTGAAACATGTGAAAAAAATTAATTTGAAATTAAAACTCCACAAAGAAAATTTTGATGTACCTAAAAAAGTTAATAATGCTTTTTATCTTGACGAAATTAATCTAATTAATTGAAGATGAATTTCATCATTTTATGAAATAATATAATACACACATATATGTAAATAATATGGGATAATATTTTATACACAACTCTAATTCCGAATGTAAAAAGGTTCGATCATTTATGCTTACTATAGATAGCCAATTTATCAGAATAGTTGAAAATAATTGACAACTCAACACATTTTTGACAAAAATTATTGTATCTTGCACATATCTTTTAAATTTAAAAATAAAAATATTTAAGAAATATATACGATATGAGTGGGATTTTTTACGACTATCCAAATTGTATTTATACCTTCTATGATCAATCTAAAACTTTAAATGAAATGAAATTAAGAATAAGAAAATTACTATATATAGTATTGAAATTCAAAACTAGGATACAATGTTATAAATTGGTAATCAATTATAATGTATACTAATTTAAAGAAATTTTAATTTTGAAAATGATGGTTGAAATTTATATTTAAGTAAAACATAATTAATTTATTTAAAAGACGGAAGATTATAATGAAAACTATTATTAGTTGTACACAACAACTAATGTGTTTTAACATATTTGTTTACACAACTGTTTACTGTTATACGCACTGATAACATTTAAAAAAAATTTAAAATATGATAGATTCAAAATTCACTTTTGGAGGTGTCACATAAGAAAAATGTTAAATACAATTTATTTAATGTCAAAATGACTGTTTCAGGTTTTAATATCCTTCATATCAAATATCATTTAGATAAGTGATTGATGTTAAATAATTCAATTTTTTCGTCAAAAGTTTTTTCATAACACATGCTTTTTGCGTAATCTAGCTTTCAACACTGAAACATGTTTGTATTCTCGCGAGGTAAAAAAATATTTTGGGGAGAAAAAATAATGATGTGAGTAAAATACTGCTTTAGGAGTAAGAACGAATCTTGAAAACTAAAAATAGGTTATTAATAACGTAGCTTATTATATACGCCATGAGAGTGAAACAAACAATTATACTATGGGTGAAGTGACAACCTTCATGGAAATCCTGGAAATAAATACATATTTTTTTTCCGTGTAGCATTTTTCCGTGTATTACATATATAATATATATGTAATAAACTTTATTTCTTATGGGCGTCTTTCAATCTATAATTTCTTCTTAAATTGTAAATAATAAGTGAGATTTGAAAACTCGATAAAATTATCCCAGCATATATACTATGTTTCGATATAATTAACTTTTCGTATTTGAAATAATTGGAGTTGTTAAAACATTTTACATTGCAAATTTTTTCTATAACCAATTGGCATTTAGTATTTG